>CM064553.1:2404084-2504084 GCA_032716605.1 Paralithodes platypus | reverse complement strand
TACTATGCTGTTCAATCCCCTCTCTAATCCAAGAGTGAACTGATTTTCCCAATCTTTCTTCCATTCAACAAGTCAACTTTGGAACTCTCTCCCTCATCTTATGATTTAGACTACATCAAGCTCCGAGTATCCAGGCATATTGACTCTAACGTACCTTAAATTTGGGTCTCATTTATATATTTTTTAGTTTTTGGAATAGGGAGGGGGGGGGGAGCAATTTAAATAGATAGCTTTGCCTTTTGTCTCCTTCATAGGCAGAGAAACAACAAATGTAGATACATGCTGTAGAAATATGATGAATTACGGCTGAGAATAAACACAGTAGATACAAATATATATATATATATATACTGTATATATATATATATATATATATATATATATAGAGAGAGAGAGAGAGAATAAGAAAAACGAGAAAGAAAGGGAGGCAGGAGGGGAAATTTCAGGCGTCAGGAATAGATCACCTTTTCGAGAACTCTAGTCCCTTGTAGTAAAAGCTTGTTAAAATAGGACTTCAGAGGCTATCAACCCTATTGGAGTATTAAGCCAGCACACTGCAAGTCAAGAATAACGTCAGGACCGGAGCTTTTCTACGAAAACTGCAGTCCCTTAAAGTATAAGGTAAAAATCGGTTTAGTATCTAATTTGGTACTGAACACCTAAATGTGCGGTTGAAGTGTTATGAGGGTTACACAGATACTCATACGGTCATACCACACAGACCTTGTGGTCCCTACTAGGTGGTCCGGCCTTATTATTACTTGACAGGAACTAGAACAGTTTATAGTAGAAGAATAGGACAGCAAATTAAACTCTCTCTCGCCACCCTCCATGAGAGAGAGAGAGAGAGAGAGAGATTTACATATATACACTGACCACACAGACCTTACGATCCCAGCAAAGGTAGTCTGGACTTAATTCTAGTAGAGATAGCTAACCCGTGAGTAAGGGAAAGTGGAAAGAAAGGATAACAGAGAGAAATCCGAAAACTACTGTGGCTAATATATGAGGGTGAATTGGGTCCAGAAAACCGGCCCATCTCCCCTTAACCCGTACAGCCCCAGCGACGCGCTTGGCGCGTCGGCGATGTATGTAACGCACAGCCCCAGAGACGCGCCTGGCGCGTCACCCTAATTGCGCCGACCGTAACCTCAGGTGTAGCCACTCAAGAGGGCTCAGATTTGTATGGGAACTGTATACGTATCCCACGCAACCGTGCCGATGGTTGAAAACTCTCAAAGTCCACGTGCGTGCGCGTGAGCGCGCAATAACCTGGTTTTTAGGGGTAATTGCCTTCAATTTTTTACTCTTGTAAAATACGTTTTCGGGGGCTCTGTAGGACCATTCTTTAAGCTTTTTGAGCGTTTTTTTGTGGTTTTTCCTACATTCCTAACCCATTCGCTATTGTTTCTGGAATAAAACAATTTTTTGAAAACTGGCCGGGTTCTGGTGAACAAACATTACAAAACTAGCCGGGGCTGGACGGGTTAATACTCTTTGACAAATTCCTCGCCTAGTCCCTCCTCCTTCCCTGTCGCTTTATTACTGTCATATATTACAGATACCTTCTTGACAGTCTCTCTTTAATTCTGTATATTTATCTATTAACAGTATCTTTAATTCAATATACTTATCTATTACCAGTATCTATCTATTCCATACACATAAACACATACTCAAAACGATCTGTAATCAAACACACCCACACACATCTTGTCTGTAATTAATCTGTTTTTCATTGTCTCTATAAGGCTAGCTATATATATATATAATAATTTTGTTACAATGGAGTGTGAGACAATGGTGGTGAGGGTGGTGGAGTGCTCAAGCGTCGACCAACCTTAAAAGCCTCGGCTTTTTAAAGGAATTAAAAGCCTGGGTACAAAGGGCTTTAGAATACACTCACTAGCACACACACTCTCTCTCTCTCTCTCTTTCTCTCTCACACACATACTCACTCTCATTCCCTTTATATCTATATATCTAAGTATTCTCTCTCTCTCTGTCTCTCTCCCATCACCCGTTGCTTCCTCGTTGATATCCTCTTCTTCCACTTTATCAAGGGTATTACTATCTCAACTAAAGTTAAGCCTTAACCAGTTTGCTTGGATGGCAATGTCTGTGTGGACAGGGTATCTGTGTAAATATCCCTTCCCCCCTCTCACTACATTTTCTATAATCTAGTTTATTTTATTAACCCCTTCTTTACCGGTGACGTCCTTTTCATTGTATTCTGGCAACTATTAGACGATTGTGTTCAGCTTGGGAAGGATGTCTACTAATTGAAAGGCTACAGACTATCTCAATTTTTTTTTTTTAGCTATCATATATTCTTCCTAAGCTATATAAAATCGTCTAAATGTGGATAGAATGAAATTAAATAGACAGCGCCGCTACAGAAGGGGTTAACTTGGCTAGAATGTTCTTTCCTTAGCAGCTCATTTCTCGATATTATTTAATGGAAGCATGAGGAAACAGTCTCTTCATCATAATTTGTCCTAGTTTTCGTAATTACCAAAATATTTGGCTATAAAACACGTTGTAATATCTTAGTAATTAAGAAGGGAGCAAGGCAATTTATCGCCGGCTTTAAATTAATAGGCTAATAAGTGGACTGCACTATGCAATATATTTTAAAGTGTTTTATTCTAGACCCCATTCTCCCTAAAGATTAGCTCCATTGGTTTTAAGTTTTAAGACGTTCTCTCCATTAGTTCACGATCTTAAGATCTCTCGCCTCATTTGCTTGTCAATTTTAAGGTAATTCGTGCCATTTATTTTTAGTAGGTGTCGATTATACCTGGCGAGCGATAGCAAGCCTGTAATTTATACTGAAATACGTACAAGTTAATCTCGGAGGGAGGACCTTGGGTGTGTGTGTGTGTTTTTTTTTTTTTTTTTTCTTTTTTTTTTTTTTTTTTTAGCGAGGTCTTTTTTAATTTGATATCAAGTACACATAAACTATTTTATGAAGCTTCGTAGGGATAATATGGTAGCTAAAAGGATGAATTGAGATAGTGTGCAGCCTTTTATTGTGTAGCCGTCCTTCCTAAGCTGAAAATAATCGTCTAATAGTTAACAGAATATAATGAAAAGGACGTCATCGGTACTAAATGGGCTAAAACTTGAAGGAGGTCTAGGGAGGAAACTAAAAAACAAATATAGAACACTTATTGAACAGTAGCGGAAATTAATCCCTTCAGCACGATGACGCCTTATTACCTTAGATTCTGGCTACAATTCGACTATTTTATGCAGTTTAACAAGGACCTGCGTTATTCTAGGATTAGTTGAGATCGTAATTATCCCCTTTGAGTCATAGAGATAGATTATAAGCTAAATACAATCGCCTAATGGTAATCAGAAGATGATGACAATTACCTGATCGCGTTGAAGGGGTTAATGGTGAAGTACATAGTCGCTACTGTTCCAGGTTGAATTAATATACAGTATACTCCAATTTATTTGTTACCTGATAATTGCATTTGGGAGTCCTTTATTATTTTTTAGGCTTATGATGTCTCAAAATTTATGACCGCAATTGAACAAATACAGTAATTCCCTGGCATGAAGTACATGATTGTGATATACCCTAATCTTGGTTTACTCACGCTTGTTCTACTGCTGTCCACAACAAGGAGGAAGCATTCAAACGGTACCGACGCCTTAAAACTCAAGAATCTCATTCTTCCTTTGTTTCTGCACGGAATCAAGCCAAATCTGTTCTTCGACTTGCAAAGCGCTCTTTCATCAATAATAAATGCACTGAACTATCCAACTCTAGCTCTTCCCAAGCTTTCTAGCATCTAGCCAAAAACCTCTCCAACAATTTTCTTCCTTGTCTTTCCCTC
This sequence comes from Paralithodes platypus, assembly GCA_032716605.1. NCBI lineage: Eukaryota > Metazoa > Arthropoda > Malacostraca > Decapoda > Lithodidae > Paralithodes > Paralithodes platypus. The sequence continues at coordinate 2,500,233 of CM064553.1, read as the reverse complement.
CCCTTTTCCACGCTGATCATTCTTTCTCTGACAAAGCTGAACTCTTCGCTCAATTTTTTGCTAGAAACTCCACCTTCGATGATTCCGGTGCTATTCCTCCCTCTCCACCCCCTCTCTCCTACTTATACCTAATATCCTAATCTCTTCTAAAGATGTACTTTCTACCCTCTCTGGGCTTAATACTAAGAAGGTGGCCGGTCCAGTCGGTGTTTCTCCTGTTGTACTCAAAAACTGTGCTTCCGTGCTGACCCCCTGCCTAGGCAAACTCTTTCGTCTCTGTCTCTCCTCTAACGTCTTCCCTTCTTGCTGGAAGTTTGCTCTCATTCAACCTGTCCCAAAGAAGGGTGACCACTCTCAACCCTCCAACTATCATCCATTTGCTCTCATCTATTGTATCTCTAAAGTCTTTGAAACTATTATTGCTTTCAAATTTCTTAAGCATTTCTCTTCTTATAATCTGCTCTCAGATCGCCAGTATGGCATCCTTAAGGGTTGCTCTACTGGTGATCTTCTTTCATATCATACTAACTCTTGGTCATCCAACTTTCGGAACTTCGGTGAGACTTTTTCTCTTGAACTAGACATATCGAAGGCCTTCATAGAGTCTGGCACTAATCTTTAATTTCCAAACTACCCTCCTTCGGTTTCTATCCCACTATCTGTGCCTTTGTCTCTAATTTCCTTTCCGGCCGTTCCATAGCTGCGGTTCTGGACGGCCATCGCTCACTTCCTCATCCTATCAACTCCGGTGTTCCTCAGGGTTCTGTCCTATCTCCTATTCTCTTTCTAATTTTCATATAATGATCTTCTCAACTGTACATCCAGTACCATCCATTCATATGCAGACGACTCTACCTTACACTACTCAATTAGTTTTCCAGAATGCTCCAGGCAGCAGTCCCTCAAAAACAAAAGTAATGAAGCCATAAAACACTTACCGGTATCTGCTGATCTAGCTAATATTTCCAATTGGGGTAGAGAAAACCTTGTTGCATTTAATGCTTCCAAGACCCATTTATCCATCTTACTACCCGTTAGGAACTTCCAGAGAACTTTCCCTTATTCTTCAACAATACAAAAATCAATCCTTCGTCTTATCTCAATATTCTCGGTGTCTCTTTTTCTTCTGCTCTAACTTGGAAGGGCCATATTACTAGTCTTGCTAAGGCAGCCTCCCAGAAGCTGGGTGTGCTCAACCACCTCAAGAGGTTCTTTACCCATGCGCAGCTTCTTGCTCTGTACAGGGGAACAGTGCGTCCTTGTATTGAGTATTGTTTACATATGTGGGGAGGAGCCTCTCACACCACACTCCTAGACAAAGTAGAAAGGAAAACCTTTTGTATCATATCTCCCGTCCACTCACCAACTCTCTGCAATCCCTCTCTCTTCACCGCAATGTTGCATCTCTCTCACTATTCCATCGCTACTACAATAATCATTGTTCCTCGGAGCTTTCCCAGTGTATACCACCTCCTCTACGTAGGGAACGTAGTACCCGCCTTGCAACACAATCTCACCCCTACTCTGTGCAACTCTCCAACCCATGAGTGAAACTCTATTCTCAGACGTTCTTCTATTCAACTGTTGAGCTCTGGAACTCTCTTCCAGAATCAATTTTTCCCTTTTCCTATGACTTAAATTGCTTCAAACTCCGTGTCTCCAGGCATTTTAGCTCGAACGTCCCTTGAGTTTGGCCCTGTCACTCTTTCAACTCTGGGGGAGGCACTCGCTGCAGGCAGTTATGCCTTTTGTCTCCCTCATTCACATAGAAAAAAAAGAAAAGAAAAAAGTTTGGACTTTCTTAACCCCTTATTAGCGGGACCCGGCTTAAATCCGTATCTAAAAATCTGGACTATGTGGCAGGGCCCGACTTAAGTCTGTGTGCAATTTTTTAGCATTAATGGCTCTGAGAGAGAGACGAGCGACGGGAGGAGCGTAGGTTGCCTCATGACCGCTCGGCACGAGTCCCGCGCGCCTACTGACATCTACTCCACACAACTCCACCCTCCCTACCTCGCCACACAGGGAATTATATAAGGAAATTACCGTATTTTAGGGTTTTTGCACTCGACTTGCACGATCGTTGCAAGAGAACGTGTAGTAGTAGGAGGATGGTTCTTGTGTCATTGGAAAGCTCAATTAACGCCCTTTCAGGGATACATAATTGTATTACGCTCTGGCTCTTGTTTATGCATGCAAAAGAGCACGGAAACAAGGCCATTTTGGGTAAAAAAAAAAAACGTTTGGCGCGTAGTGGAAAAAAACTGGCGGGCTCGCTCGTAAGGTGTTCACACACACACACACACACAGTCTCTCTCTCTCATTCCATGTAGGTGATTTTTTGAAACACTCGTATATATTCTAAAGACAGGAACGAGTTGGAATGTGACTAACTCTAACTCTCATTCTCTCTTATATTGAGCTTGTTCATAAACCTATAACCGTCTTGATTACGTAATGGTTAGTGCACTGAATTTCGGTGTAAGTATCCCAGGCTCGAATCCTTGGAGTGCCACATGTATTCATAAGTTTAATTGATTTCATGAATTTAAGTTTATTTGTAAGTTAATTGGTGGGTTGGTGAAAGTATGAATTTTTGTTTATAGTTCTCTCTTGAATCAGGTTAGTTTTACACAACTTTATTATGTTTAGAAAGTGTCTATGGGAGTAAAATAGTAACCTGAAAATATTGATCTGTGACGCCTGCCAGCGTTAGCAGAATCGCCTCCCAGTAGCCACTAGCGCTCGCCAGGGCAGTGAAATGGGCTGCAGTCTATCTACAATGTTGTACTTTCTTTCTTGTGAGTCGTCATGTCACAGGCAGTACAGAAGTGGTCTTTATTTTCGCCTGTGACAATGCATTATATTTTATATCATGAGTTGAACATAAGATGCATTGTAGTGAAGGAGAGAGAGCGAGCGAGCAGCGTGGGAGGAGAGTGTTGTTTTCCCTCCTCCTTCCTCCCTTCCGGAGGAGTCCCTCGCCCGCGTGGCTTTCTCTCGGTTTTGATTGGCTGGTGGTTCCTGGCGCCTTCTGCAGGCCTGCTGTCTGGTGACGTAGCGGCCTGTGATTGGCTGACCATCATGCCTTTGTGTGTGATCCTGGAGGGGTCCCGAGGAGCTACTCTCTTCAGAGCTTGCTTGGCCAGCATACCCTTAACATATCCCTTCCCACCAGTCACCGACTTCTACCTATAGAGCACTTTCTCTCTCTCTCAACTTCTTACCTCTCATTCTTCCTCTCTATTTAATATCATAACTCCCCTTTGGTTCTGCACGATTTCATATATCGGTCATCGTATTATATGCTGAAGCTCTCAGATATTATATGTTTAGTTAGGCATTTTGGAGGGGTTACCATTTTGTCTGTAGAGGTTCGACACACTCACGGTGTCTCCCTATCTATTCCTTGGCTGTCTGCTGGGCTATTTAATGCTAGACTGGGATAGGGCTACTTGTGTTGTGATTTCCGATGTGTAACAGGTTTTTGTTGAACCTGTACAATCGCAAAGGAGACGTGGGAAGCCTAGGTGGTCTTTCTGACTGTGTACCTTGTGAGTTTAGCACTGTGCTGCGAGTGAGGGCTTTTGCTTCTGCCACCCAGCACTGTGCTAACTCGTTTTGTTTTGACTTTTAGAGGGTCGCCAGGAGAGAACCAGATACTAGCAATCTGGATCTCTCAATAGAGCACCCCGTCAATTAACGTAATTTGGCCGCACAGTCTTAAGGACCTCGCTAGGCTACGAGCCGCTTGCTCAGCCATTGTTTCCTAGCCTACGACATCCCAGCTAGACTTTATTAGCCTAGCAGATACCCGTTTAGAATTATAAACTCTTATGTTATGTATGCAACATTCTTACTCACATTGACTGTAAGCCTTGGTTGTTGTTGAGTTGCACAACCTAGCAGGCTTTTTGAGTTGCCTGAGTAAGTACTTCTTTTGTTGTTGGAGATAATACTAGTGTGTATTTATCGTTATTCCCGTGTCAGTTAACACTGTCTGCCCCTACACTTGTCCTATATTGTCCCTGCTTTATATAACAGTTCAAAATCCGATACGATCATCTTACCCCAGCATCAGACTTTCTTCAGAAGATTCCTGCTCGATGTTTTGGGACTTTCGTTCACTTTCTTTAGTATAGGAGTGACAGTTCATTATTGTTTAGAGTAACTTTAAATATACCTTCTTCTAGTTTGCATTAAATCATTGCAGTGATTTAATTAAGATCTCTATCTTTTCCTTGTATACCTTATTAACGTAATTGTATGTTGTTGTGATCAGGCTGTATCAGAGATCATCAGCCTGTAGTAGTAGTGCACTTATACTGAGTTATAGGATACCCTGTTATTGCAGATTTAACTCTGGAGGGTATAGGTGTTTTTTGTGCGCCGGCATTATAAGTTCGAGGGTTGGATCTTGTGTTACCGTTGTGGCTTTGTGCCTTTCTAGTCCAATGATTAAGAGCCCTTGTTTTATACGAGCCCCGGTCGTAACAGATCATATACTGTAGGTAGCTGAAAATGGATAAAAATACCATTGCAGAAGGATCACTACGAAGATACTCTCAAAACGATACAACTAAAGCTGGTATCACACGAGCGCGTTTTCCCTCAACACTGGTCTGGCAGCTTAGGAGGTCAACTTTTAAAAGATTTCGGTTATTTAAATTCATCCACCATCAGTCTAATTTCTGATACCAGTGCAAAATATTCCAGAAATGCTACCAGAAATTTTTTGATGATCGAATGTTGACTATAAAAGCTCTCGTGTGGTACCGGCTTAACGCATGTATGGTCCACAGTCTACAGATATCTGTAGACTGTGGTATGGTTAACCCCTTCTGTACCACAACGTATTTTTAATTTTAGTATAGTTATATTTAGATGATTTTGTGCAGCTTAAGAAGGATCTGAGGTAGTATAAAGGGTTAACTGAGATAGTTCAAAGCCTGTTAATTGCTGGAGGCCCTTTTTAAACTGAATACAAATCGTCTAATAGTAGCTAGAAGAAAATATAAAGACGTCTCCGGTACAGAAAGGGTTAAGCCCGGACGCCTTCATCTCCCTTCCTCACCCCCTACTACTTCTTCCTCTGCACCCTTCCTTGCTTCCAGGCATTAAGGGGAGATTTCCCCTTAAGGGATTCTTTTCTTGACCCCTTTTTCCCTCATGTTTAGCCCCTTTGCTTTTGAGATTTGATGACGTTTGTCCCATTATTATGGCGATTTTAAGAACTTTCGCCCCATTTATGTTAATTTTAAGACCTTACGTTCCATTTAAGTGTCGATTTTTTCCTGGTGAGCGATTGTGAGCCTGTATTTAAGAGGAACCGACCTTTAGGCCGGGACATTTTTCTAACGAAAAATGTAAAAATTGATCTTGAAAGGGGATCTAGGGGGTGTAATTTTAAGCTTGATGGAGGTCTAGGGAGCAAAATAAAAACCTCCCCCTATGTGATGACAATTATATTATATTATTTTCTACTTTACTATCTTTTCTATAATAATTGCACAAAGCACTTATTAGAGCGTTTCACATAATTGAACACTTGCGAGTTTCAGGCTACAAGGAAGTTGTAGCCGTAAACATCGACATAAAACAGTTATTCAATAATAATGTAGGTTTCTGATTGATAAATAGTATGTTGAATTGGGTTTTATGTATTTATGAATGCACTACAACCGTATTGTAGCTGACAATTCTGCTAAATATCAATTACTACAGCTACAATTTCTTATAGCCTGAAACTCGCAAGTGGTCAATTGATAGCATATTTAGGTCACTATACTCTGTTTCATTTCATCTGACGGTAAATTGAATCCCTTATGCTGGGGTCACACATTCACGTATATCGCTCCCGTATGCTCCCGTCAGGCGTGATCGCCAATTTTGTGTAATGACGGGCGTAGTCCGGCCGAGTACGCCCGTATAGAGGAAGACTATTGCACTTCCCGACATACGTACCGTAACGGGGCCAGTGTTACGTCAGACGTAATGTAGTCGTATGGAGCTACGTACGTGCTTGCGACTTGCGTAAGCATGTCCCCGTTAGTCCGCCTGGGCTGCCCGATTTGCGGGAACACAGGCCACGCCCATGGCCACGCCCCCACAAGACCTACGTAGCTGAGGCCGTACGTCTTGTGAGTTTGTAGGCATTAAGTGGACCATGTCCGGACAATCGTAGGCACACCCCGTCTGTCCAAACACAGACAAAGACAGTCTTTGTCAACCACATATGTCTTGGTTGGAATCTGGGAACTAGAAAAGGGCATGGCTGGCCACAACGTTCCCATTCCCACTCCTGACTCGGCACCATGAAGAACATCACGGAATACATCCTGGAGGAGTTCAAGATGGTGAACTCCCTAATCAAACCGGAGAACAGGCATAACACCCGGCTCATGCAATGGATCATTTCCTACATAGAAATGTTAGAACTGCTTGCAATAGCAAACCACATCCATGAAGAAGAAGAAGAGAAGAAGAAGGAAAGGAGCAAGAGGACAGTGTGGGTGTGGCCATATCTACAACGAAAGCCTGAACATGGCCATTATGAGAAGCTGATGCAAGAGTTGGCCACCGAATGTCCACACCTGTACAAAAACTTCACCCGGGTAGACAAACAACTATTTGATGAGATAGTGGAACGTGTCACACCCCTCATTCAGAGGAAACCTACATTCTGGCAGAACCCCAATCCTCCTGGTCTGCGGGTGGCCATCACCCTACGTTTCCTCGCTACGGGTGATTCATATAAGAGCCTGCAATACAACTTTCGTGTTGCCCACAACACCATCAGCCAAATTGTTCCCGACACCTGCCAGGCCATCATTTCTGTCTACGGAGATCAGGAGATCAAGACGCCACAATCGCCTGCTGCATGGAATTAGGTTGCCAGCGGCTATGAGGGTCACCAGGTGATGTGTCAGACGTCGAGGTGGCAGGGGAAGCCTTCCTAGCCTTCTTCACGCCTTTCTTCTGCATGGTACAGGGCAGGGCAGGGCAGGGCAGGGTGCAGAGCGTGAAAAGCAGGGCAGGGCAGGGTGCAAAGGGTGGCAAGCAGGACAGGACAGGGTGCAGAGGGTGGCAAGCAGGTGGTAGGGTTGGCTTGTTGTTTGCTGCTCCGGTGTGGTGAGAGGTATGACGGGAGTGTCCCCCGCTGCTTCTTATATACCCCCCGTACAACGTTGCCGCGTCTTCCCGCCAACACGCAGTGCGGCGGTGTTGCCAGATGCGGCCGGACTTACTTTCACTTTCCCGTTTTACGTGAACATTGTACGATTGGCGGGAGAAACTTACGTTTTACCTGTCTAGCTGCTACGTTTTACGGGGCTGCACCCGTAAGACGTAGCAGCTAGCCAGGTAAAACGTATGCTTTCCTGACTTTTGACATACGTGAGCGCGAGCCCCGTATCTGATTCGAAATCCAAAACATACCGGGCGACCTTGGCCGCACCAACTACCTCCAAGACCAGCGTGGCTACGCCCGCCATGCGTACCAGCCCCCACGACTAGACACAATTTAATTTACGTTTTGCGTACTAAGCCCTTACGTTTTATGTATTCGGTTGCCAACTACCAATAAACCTTCGTACGGGAGCATACAAAGGAGTACAAAGGAGTACAAAGGAAACTTCTAGGTTGCTTGTCTCCAGTCAAGTGTCCAAACAGTGGTTTAAGGGAATTACTGCCCTGGAACTAATGTCCGTGGCAGGAAACGCAGTCAGTCGCGGGTTTGATGCGATCCACAATTGACAACCCGATTGAAGAAGAAATTCTTAGATTCGTGTGAGTAAAGATTTACCAATAATTTTGCAACCGTTTTTCCCACGTGTAATTAGATTGGTCGATAGTGAAGTACTTACTACAGTTCATATTGTCGATGCCTTTGATGATTTTGAACACTTGAATTAAGTCCTCTTAATCTGCGCTGGGTTTCTCTAAGACGCTCTTGGTAACTCTAGTTGACTCGTTCTAGCTTGTTTATATCTTTTGTAATAAGGCACCAGGATTACGCAGTATTCCAGAAGAGGGCGGACTAATGAATTTTCTTTGGATTTATGCTTGAAACTCATTTGCCAAATTTGGGCCACGGGAGCATATACGTGAATGTGTGACCCCAGCATTAGCAGCTAAAGTTTTCGATATATAACCCATAACGTACCGGTGACGTCATTGATATTATATTCTGGCACCTATTAGACAATTTGATTAAGCTACTCATTAAAAGACTACAGACTACCTCAACCAATTTTTGTGGCTACAATATATCCTTCCTAAGCTGAAATGTAGCTAAACTATTATAACTAAGACATCGCCAGTACAGAAGGGGTTAATGGGAAGATATGAAAGCATTATGTCTCTGCATCATATTAGGACCAAGTGTATATCATTTAAGGTGACAGTTACAATGTGGTGTATAATCTATCTTATTCTAGTTACATTATAGTTTTTCTTATTGTACCAGTACCTCCCTACAATCAACCTAGTTGTTCCCCAATTCGGTCCTCCGCCACGACCATTTCATAGTCCAAATCTCTCACTCTTGTCCTCTGTAGCGGGGAGGACCTTGTACCCCTGAGACATAGGAGTGCAGATCTGAGAAGAGAGAAAGAGAGCCGGCATCTCATCCAAGTTATGACTTGGCTTCTATGCTGGTGCTTTTTCTCCGATATTTGTTCAGCTAATCTGGCATAGAAGACACTTGCAGAAGGTCCCATTCCTCCCGATGATGAGAAGACCAGAGGAGTAAAGCTTCCTTGATCCCTGTTCAAAATTCTTTCTTCATAAGCGTGTTTTTTCTCACTTTCGTTTCTCAGGTATGCCGTCTTGTGTCCTTGCTCACGATATGTTTGTGCTCTTGGGTTGAAGATTCTAATATCGAAAAAAGCCCGTTGTCCCCTCATCCAAAAACCTCGAGCACTTACGTCCACTCTTGCTTCATTTGAAGTATTTGCAGTATTGTGGGCCAAGCGCTGTCCGTCCATTGGCAGAAGTTCCGGTTCGATTCTGACATCATGGCACACCTCATCCAGCATTTGTGCAGTGATGTCTCGTACTTCATCATGCCGGATACAGATGAATCCTCCTTTCTTACAGGTCATACAGTGGTCTGAGTTGTTTATTTCACCACATGCACATTTCAGCGGCAGGTTTGAAACTGGCCACCCATACCTCAAGGCTACGGCATCATTAAATTCTTGTTTATTTAAGCTGAAGCCTTTTTACTTTATTGGTAATGAAGTGAGCCAATTTGAAACACCCGTGTCTTGTGCCATCTCAACTCTCATTTTCAGTTCTCCACTACATGCAGTCTTAATTTGTTCTAGGCTATGTTTCTGTCTATCTTCTCTGCTCTTTGTAATTTCCTGTCTTGCATTTCGTTGTTCCTCTTCGTCCACCTCATCATTTTCAGTTTGCTCCGGTATTTTTTCTGTCGGAGACGTATTAAGTTTAAGGGAATTTTGGTACTCATGAGGTGCCGCCTCCACTGGGTTTATGATCCCCATACCTCCGAACCTTGGCGGAAGAGCTAATAGATCTCTTAGCTCTTGCGTGACGCCTTCCATCTCTGTTAAAGCAGGTATGAATGCTCCTCTGATTGCTTCTTCCAGCGGTCGGAGCATCTGTCCAATGTCAGACACTGTTCTCATAAGAAAGGTCCATCTGTGATTAACACCATATGTGAAGGCAGTATATGCAGCATGTGGTTCAGATTTCGCAATGTCTGCCAGGGGTTTTTCTTCCTTTACCCACTCCGCTACCTTTTTTCGCACATAGACTCTCTTGCATTCCTCTGTGCCTATTACTGCTCCCAAATGGCATTGACCATCCTTTGTAATCTTCACTTGTGTCCCATCAAAAGTCTGCACCGCTTCTTCATACTTGTCTTCTTTCACTATTAGTACAGATTTACCAGCATTAGGATTGTACCCAATGACTGCGCCAGCGATTGTACTCTCTGCCACCATTGTTTGAGATCCGTTATACTTCCTGCACCTGTGAGGTCATCTGCATACGCCACTTGTGTCACACTAGGTTTGTCTCATGTTTTATTTTCTGCTGCAGAAGAGATAGTGCCAGTGCGTGCATTGCCATTGCCACTGGATCTCCTTGCGTTGTTCCTTCATTTGATTTGAGAATTTTAATTTCTTCCTTCCTTGTGCTTCCAACTATATACAGGTTAGCTGGCTCCTTATAAGTGTTTTCTATGTACTTTGCGATGCTCGGGCATTTGATCTTGATGTTGTGAATAGCTGCCTCCCTATTAATGGTGTTAAAGGCATTTGTTGCATCCACTAGCAGTACCGCTTCACAATCTTCCTCATCATACACCTTCCCCATTGCATGTATTGCTGCTTCTCCTCCGGCTTGCTGCCCTGCACATACTTGTAAGTTGCCCACTGCTCTTTGTACATCTTTTCCAAATACTGACATGATTTCTTTTCCTATAATCCTTCTAAGAACTTCCCCAACGCCTATCATTAGCACCATATTTCACTACCAAATCATACAAATAACCGAGAAATCTTGACAGGAATTTTGCAATTGGCCGCTAGTTGGAAAGAAACAGGGTGTAAGAACCGCTTTAAATAGTGTGTTTCACCTTCAGATTTTGTTTACCCCATAAGTCACCACTCATATAAGTTATTATTACTGTAATTTTATTACCTTTTCGTTTCACTAAAGTTTCTACGGTTGGCCTACAAACTACCGTAATCTGCTCAAAAGGCTAAATATAACAATCTACTGCTAAAGAAGAGGTTATTTCACCAATATTTTTAGTTTGATACTTCCCAATTGATTGTTGAGTGATTTTAATGTTCATAACATGCTTCTACTGTATGTGGTTGCACTATCATATTTTCATTAAAGAGAGATGGGACGTTTTCCTGGTCGCCTTTCTTCCTCATGCTGATCCCCATTATTCTTTTTTATTTTCTGATGTTTGCCCCATTAATTTGTTAATTTTAAGACCTTTCGCCCCATTTCTTTGACAATATTAAGACCTTTCGTTCCCTTAAAGTGTCGATTGTTTTCCTGGTGAGCGATAGCGAGCCTGTAATTGTGGAGGAACTGGCCTTCGGCCATGACATTTCTCTACCGAAAAATGTGCAAACTAATTTCAAAGGGGGGTCTAATAGATTTTTTAAAAGTTTGATGGTGGTCTAGGGAGGCACTAAAAATATAAAAGAATATATACATAAATAGACCCCCCAAAATAACCACTGTCCCCTCAATTTTGTTACGCATTGTACTTTTTAACGCATGGCGATGCTATTTAGTTATCTTCGCTTGGCTAATAATACTGTATATATATGTTGGGAATATAGTTATTGTTTTCTTAGCGGAGTTTGGCATGCATTACTGTTATGTTATCGAGTTTATTAAGTAAGTGGAAATGGGTTGTTTTCTGGTCCCCCTCCTTCTTCATGTTTATCCCCCTTAGTTTTATGATTTTCAGATGCTTGCCCATTAGTTTGTCGATATTAAGACCTTTCACCCAATGTCTTTGTCATTATTAAGACCTTTCGTGCTATTTAGGTGTCGATTTGTTTCCTGGCGAACGATAGTGAGCCTCTTATTTTTGGAAGAACTGGCCTTCGGCCAGGATTTTTTTTTTACCGAAAATTTTGCAATTAATCTACAAGGAGCATCTAATAGTTATTTTATTTTATGTTTGATGAGGTCTAGGGAGGAAACTAGAACAAATAATGAAAAATAAATAAAAAAATCGACCAAAAAGTTACCCATCCCCCCTAAATATTAATTACACAAATACAAACAGCTACAATATACTTCCAAATGATGACTTGAGTAGGGATTTTGTTTTTATTGTTTTTGTCCCTTAGTTTATACAGTTTCCCCATATTCCTTTCCTGCTTGGCATCCATTTCAGTTATGTTGCCGAGTTTATATTAATTACACACATACAAACAGCTACTATATACTCCAAATGATGACTTGAGTAAGGATTTTGTTTCTACTTTTTTGTTGTATCCTTTTGTTTATCCTTTTCCCCCATTTTCCTTTCAAATTTAGCTTCCTTTGTTTTTCTTTCTCAGAGTAGAAACACAATGATGGTATTTCCTTCTCTTTCTCTGTCCCACCCTTTGTTTTTCCTTCTCTTCCTCTGTCCCACTCTATATTTTTCCTTCTTCCATAATGTGTCCCACTCTTTGTTTTTCCTACTCTTTCTGTCTTTCCTTCTCTTTCTCTGTCCCACTGTTTGTCCTCCTCTTTCTCTGTCCCACTCTTTGTTTTCCCTTTCTTTCTCTGTCAGACTCTTTGTTTTTCCTCCTCTGTCTCTGCCCCTCTTTTACTGTCCCACTTTGTTTTTCCTTCTCATTCACTGCCCCACTCTTTCTCTGTCACACTGTTTTCCTTCTCTTTCTCTGTCACACTCTGTTTTCCTTCTCTTTCTCTGTCCCACTCTGTTTTTCCTTCGCTTTCTCTGTCTCACTCTTTGTATTTTCTTCTCTGTCTCTGTCCCGCTCTTTGTTTTTCCTCACATTTATCTTGCAAGGGTGTCTAGGGTGTAATTTTAAGCTTGATGGAGGTCTAGGGAGCCAACTAAAAACCTCCCCTTAAGTGACGAACATTATATTACTTCTTTCTACTTTACTACCTTTCCTAATTCATGTCACAGAGCACTTTATTAGAGCGTGTCACATCATTCATGTCACAGAGCACTTTATTAGAGCGTGTCACATAATTCATGTCACAGAGCACTTTATTAGAGCGTGTCACATCATTCATGTCACAGAGCACTTTATTAGAGCGTGTCACATCATTCATGTCACAGAGCACTTTATTAGAGCGTGTCACATCATTCATGTCACAGAGCACTTTATTAGAGCGTGTCACATCATGTCACAGAGCACTTTATTAGAGCGTGTCACATCATTTTTAACATTTAGGTCACTATAACTGTTTAATTTCATCTGACGGTAAATTGAAGCCCTTAGCAGCTAATCTCTCAATTCTTAATCCGTACTGTATCCGTGACGTCATTGATCTTATATTCTGGCAACTATTAGACGATTTCATTCAGCTTAGGAAAGACGTCTACCCATTAAAAGACTATAGACTATCTCAACCAATCATTGTGGCTACCATACAGTATATCCTTCCTAAGCTTGATAGAATCGTCTAAATGTAGCTAAACTGATATAAATAAGACGTCGCCGGTACAGAAGGGGTTAATGGAAAATTCTGAAACCATTATGTCTCTGCATCATATTAAGACCAAATGTATATCATTAGCACCATATTTCCCTACCAAATTGTAAAAATAACAGAAATCTTGATGGGAAATCAGTAATTAACCATTAGTTGGAAAGAAACGGTGTAAGAACCGTTTTCAATAATGTGTTTCACCTTCAGATTTTGTTTACCCCGTTAGTCACTATTTAAAGTATTTAATATTCCTATATTTTTATTGCCGTTTTTTCACTTAACATTTTAGAAACTTATAATTCCAGCGATAACATTTTTTTTTTTTTTTTTCCCCTAGTGGGGGAAGGGGGAGGAGAGTAGAGGTTTGGTCAGGAAGGTAAAGTAGGAAATTACGAAGGAAAGTAGTAGATTAAAAGTAGGTGGGCACACCACCTTGCTTTATTTAGGATAGGGCAACTTTATTTTTATTTAAAAAAAAAAAAAAAAAAAAAAAATTGGATGTTTAGATGATAGTTAATGATGATGGTCTCTTTCTCAGTGATGTTGAGTCGAATTCTTCTGATATGTTGTTTCGCTGGTGACATTCATGTATTCAGGGGCTCTGGCTTTCTTCAGGAGGGTCCTTGATATTTGTAGGGATCCCCTGGTGTTCTGCCATTGTCCAGGTTGTGGGGGGTGGTGGTGGATGTCTGCGGTGTTATTGTTGGATGTTCTGGTGTTCTTGTTTAACTGGCGATGGCCTGCCACTGAGTTGAAGGAAGAGGTTCTCCTTTGAAGGTGAGATCCACTGAAGTTGTTCTGAGGACCCAGGCTTGGAGGGCCCACGGTATTCGATATTCAGTGTGGGACCCCAGTAGTAATACCGAGGTCCCCAGTTACAGCATCGCCCAGCCATCTTCAGAGCTCCTCCACCAGCCTCAGCCTCTCCATGCTCCTGTAGATGAGACCCTCGATCTTGGTGAGGGCCTGCAGGAGTGGTGGTGGTGGAGAGATTTGATGTTCTGGTGGTCTGGTTCTGGTGTTCAGATGATCAGAGCCATGGTGTGTCGTCAGTGTGTGATACCGTAGTGATAACCGGAGCCTACTCAGAAGGATTAATATAGTAATATAATGCTAATGAAGAGTGTTTTCACCAATATTTGAGTTATACTTCCCAATTGATCACTTGCGAGTTTCAGTCTAAAAGAAAGTTAGAGCCATAAAGGTCGATATCAAACAAATGCAATAATAATGAAAGTTTCTGATGGATAGAAAGGATGCTGAAATTGGTTTTATATATTTATAGATGCAATAGAACCATATTTTAGCTCGTTTCAGCTAAATATCGATATAAAAAAATATAACTTCCTTGTAGCCTGAAACTCGCAAGTGGTCAATTGAATGTCCAGTGATTGTTTTGGTCATGACGTTACGTGGTTGCTCTATTATATGTACAATCATTTTGTTATGCGAATTGTACTTTTTAACGCATGGCGATTCTATTTAGTTATCTCAGTTTGGCTAATACTATTATAAGCTATGTGTTGTGAATATAGTTGTTTTATTAGCTGAGTTTGGCATGCATTAATATTACGTTATCAAGCTTCTTATAATTAATTACACAATACAAGCAGCTACTATATACTCCCAATGATGACTTGAGTAAAGATTTTGTTGCTACTGTTTTTTGTTTGTATCCTTTTCCCCCATTGTCCTTTTATATTGTGCTTCCTTTGTTATCTTTATCAGAGCTAGAAACACATCTATGGTATATTCTCTTTTGCTGTCCCACTCTTCCATTCTCTCTCTACATTCCTTCCTTAAGGGGAGATAGTCCGTTTGTATGGACCCCTTTCTTCCTCGTGCATAGTCCCATTAGTTTTGATATTTTAAGACGTTCGGCCCATTAGTTTGGCGGTTTTAATTACCTTTTACCCCATTTCGTTGTCAATTTTAAGACCTTTCGTGCAATTTAGATGTCGATTTTCCTTTAAGAGAATCCGGCCTCCCGCCAGCAAATTTTGCTATCAACAAATTTACATATTTGTCGTGAAGGGGGGTATAAGGGGTATTTTTCTAAGCTTGATGGAGGTCTAACAAGGAAACTAAAAAACAGCCACTAGCCCCTTAAGAGTAGAAACACAACTAAGCCATTTCCTTCTCTTTCTCTGTCCCACCTCGCCTTGTTCTTTCTTCTATCTATCTATCTATATATATGCTCAGGCCCAATCCACATTTTGGGGGTAGCCGACTCAAGACAGAGCAAGAACAGGGAAAACACAAAAACAACATAAAACAACAAATAAACACAGATAAAAAGCACAAACTCACACACATCCAGGTCACCCAGGAGAAGACCCAGAGACCAGGGTCACCAAGGTCGCTCCAGCATTCCCCCGGCCCCCGACCACCCGGAGAGGTTCCGATCTCGGCAGGCAGACATGCAGCGGAGCCAAAGCCAGAAGCCCTCCCACCACACTTCCAGGCGGTCATCTTCATATTAATCGTCTCCCCGGGCCAAGCGCCTGATGGACTATTATCTAGTCCAACTTACGCCCGACCCCTTACTCCAAATGACCACGTGTTCACTCAACTATTCACAAGCATTCTCCATTCACTCCTGTCCACCACCACTTCCCCTGCCTGATCTATAGTCATTCCTCTATCATCCAAAGCCTTTCTTACACAGTCTCTCCATCTCAATGGGGGTCTTCCTGCCCTTCTATCTCCCCTTGTACCTGACTCACATATTCTCTTTGTAAGCCTTTCATCTCCCATTCGTTCAACATGACCATACCAGCTCAGCACCCTTCTGTCCACTCTGGCTGACAAATGTTCCTGCTGCCCCACTCTCCTACGTATCTCTTCATTCCTCAATCTGTCTCTACGAGTAACTTAGTCTATAGGCTTATGTAATATTTTCTAGATTTGTCATTTTTCTGGGTAGATTCTTGGCACTCATGTCTAAACACATCTAGAAACTTCACTGATTTAGAAAAAAAAGGGTGCCAGTTTTTCTATTAACATTTAGGGTCTCCATTTTGAATTTCAAAATGGCCATCACTGAATTGTTTTGTTTTTAAATAATTGCCAATTAACCATAACTATTCATTCAAATGTCATACAATATTTGTTTCATTTTATCTAAACTCATATAAAGGGGTCAATGATTCATTGGAAACAAAATAAGAGCACTAGAAATACTCTAAATTAGCAAAAATCTAAGATGGCCACCAGATTTAATTTTTTTTTTAAATGTAAATGTACTGTTGAACCAATGGACATAGGAAGATGCTTTTGGTGTCTAACCATATGTTTTGGCATATGAGGATTCCAATACTAACAACGTATTTATGGTTGGAACACTCTTTACCAATCCTCCAAAACATTTAATAGAAATAATATAGAAGATGTAATTCAATATAAAATTATTTTGGTGGTTATATAACTTGAAGATGGATAAGTGTTTTTTAAAGGTATGGCAATGCTACATGTATGAATCAGGAGTGTCAATGTTACTGATTAAACGTTCCTAATTGTCATTGCTTCAATCATCTTCTAGATCTTCGCCAATCATTGGTGGTGTAATGTTCGTACAGCTGTCGCCTTCCCCACCACATTTGCAAAGTTCAGTACAGACCACATTGTTTCCTCTGCATGAAAACTTTGATTTCTCACAGTTACACCTGACGAGCTGCAGCACTGAGACCGGAGCTGGTGCAACCTGAGAAAGAACCGTCAGTAGCTTGTTGTCTAGGTTTCGCCACCCCAAGGTCAGAGGGTCAAGACAAGTTGGGTTCAATACCATATCCTGGCACCAGATATTAGCCTGGAAATGGGCACGGCGTATATGTTCAATCCATGCTCCCTGAGTCGGTGGCAGTTTGTCAACTCCTTGTTCATCTTTGAGTTGCTTGAACAAAAATTATCTGAGCATCTTTGCTTGCCCAATGTGGACTCCACCTGGACAGAAAAGAGAGCAAAGAAACTCTTCACAGCCACGTAGAACATCTTCGGACGGTTCATCTCCTTCGCCAAGACCAGCTAGTGCTATCAGAATGGTGGGGCTTGCCTTCAGGAAAGTTGCAAAGCATCCCTTCTTTCCCTTTCCTTGGATATGTCCTGTCGTATCACAGCCTGTGAGAGAATGCCAGTTGATCAAAGCTGCTGATTTCTCCGGGCCAAGCTTGTGATATATAGGCTGTAGGAAGACTTTGCGTCGTCTTTCGCTTGTACCCATGATTAGCGCAGAACGCTTGCCAAGTAGTGGTGTTCTTCGTAGAGCCAAAAGCAGCACATCTGTGTCTTGTGAATATATGTGGACATTCATCCCGTTGCTCGCAACTTCTACAGCATGATAAATCATAAGAGTGTCCGCCTCTTCCTGTGTGCTGACACCGGTAATTGTTTCACATTCATAATTTGTCATGACCTCCTGCCGTGTTGCAGTCATAACCTTGACGGTACTGTAGCGGATGAGCTGATGGGAAAGGTAGAGAGTTAGCAAATCCTTTGTGCTGCTGCTGGCGAGAAACATCTTTTTGTCTTTGATGCCCGTTGAGTCTTGAACGATGTAGGATTTAGTTACCTTCACCTTGCCTTTCTGCCGCTCTCTAGTCTGTTCCTTCATTGATGCTTTCTTGGTGTAGTTATCAAATATAACTCGCACTTGACAATATCCTCGAGCCTTTGAGTCCATGAGTGTGACGAAGCATGTTCCAAGCTCTTTGCAAGTCTTGAAATTCTTGACTGCCATCAACTCCTGTACCACTCCCATTCCATCAACTACAAGACACGTCTCCGATCCCTCTTCAAACTCGATAGGCTGTGCAGAAGTTTGAGCTGTGTCGTTGGTCACCAAATCTTCCAGAAGCTTTATCACTGTGCTCTTGTCCGTAGTGGGATGAATAGATCTATCCGGTGCCATGAGAACTTTGTTGGTGTAGGCAAACTCATGCATCCCAATCACCTGTTCCAGATCGACACTCTCACGAGATGACCGGGCAATAACCAGCAGTCTGGCAAAGAGTGACGTGGTTGCCTTCAAGATCAACACCTCAGACCCTGTGTTCAATTTAATGTCTTTTGCAGCAGACATCCATGTCTTCTGCTTGACTTTGGTCATCTTGTCCCACAAATTGTGACTCCCGATGATGCGTTCCTCTACAAACGTTTTGTAGGCTTCCATGCCAGTCTCCTCTGTTGCTAGGATACTTTGTTGAACTTTGTCAGGGATGATCTCCTTTGACATGAGTTTGAACATGCAGCCTTTACAGTCCGAGTTCTCGCTACCAGTCTCCGTTTGGAATAAGTTGCAGGGTGCTAACACTGATTTCAGCTGTGCAATGGAGCATTCTTGGTGAGCAATTTTTGACTGAGAGAGTTGATGATGCTGTGGTGGTGCAGTTGTGCTAGTAGTAGCTACAAGTCGTCCTGACTCATCAGCAAGTCGTGCCACCTCCGGAGCAGTGAGACAAAACTTCAAGAGCGTTGCTGGATATGTTGTTATTCCAGAGATCCCTCCTTGGCCTTTCGTTGATTTGTTGAGGTGTTCCATCGCCTGATCAACACCAATTCGTGTGAATGGAATACGGTTGCTGGTATTCACTGCAAACTCACCATTGGTGAAGCTCTGCCATAGTTCTGGATCACTAGTTTTTATTTCTTGATAATAACGCCGAAAACCTGTTGATATCCATGCAAACAGAGTTCAGATGAACAGTTGTCTCAACTATAATACATTTGGTACCCAAACTCTTTGCACACATTTCGATTATGTGTTTAAAATAATTTTGAATACCAACAAATCATACAGATTGGTTTAAAAAAGGTGGCCATTTTGAAATTCAAAATGGAGGCCCTAAATGTTAATGGAAGAACTGGCACCCATTTTTTTCTTAATCAGTGATGTTTCTAGGTGTGTTTAAACATAGGTGCCAAGAATCTACCGAAAATTTTGCTTTTTTTACATAAGCCCACAGACTAACTCCACACATACTCCTGAAGCAGCTCATCTCCATCACATCCAGCCCTCTTTTCTTCTTTTTCTTCAGAGCCCATGTCTCAGCCCCATACATCACTGTTGGCACAACAATTCCTTGATACAGTGCACTTTTTACTTTCACTCCGAGATTTCTCGTCTTCCACATACTTCCCATTGCTCCGAAAACCTTCCTTCCTTCACACACTCTCTGTTTTACCTCCACTTCCATACCTCCACTCCTGCTTATCGTTCCTCCTAGATATTTAAAACACTCTACTTGTTCCAATATTTCCCCATCCAGCCTCACATCTAGATTCACCCTATGCTCTCCCCTATTACACACCATTACTTTACTTTTATTGACTTCACCTTCAGTTTCCTCCTTCCACAAACCACACCAAACTCTTTGACTACCCGCTGCAGTTTCTCATCAGAATTCTTTCTCATTCTCATCTCATTCTCATGAATTCTCATATCATTCTTTCTTCTAAATACAAAAAAAAACAAAAAAGGAAAAGTGGGGATATACTGTACATACATATACAAATGGTAACAGACTAACTCAACACGGGACCCATTCCAACCCGTAGAACCGCCTTCTGCCCTATCCTTTTCATCCACTTTTCTTTATTTGGGGATCAGCTATTTTTTTAACAATAAGTCCTGACCACCTAGCTTGGATCGTAAGGTCTGTGTGTTCAGTGGATCTAGGTAATTTAATGTGAATATACCTATGCCAATCAAAAGGGCCAGCTGGGGTTCTCGAAAAGGGGTTCCAGTTCTGACGCTTTTCTTGACTTACAGTGTGCCGGCTTAAATAATCCAGAAGGGTTGATTGCCTCTGAAGTCCTATTTGACCTAACAATGCTAACTTCACTACTACTCTTAAGTTAGCATGGAGCATTAGATTGGCATTGGTTGACTTATCAATGGTTAAGATAGACTGGTTGAATAATTGGTCTATTGGTTAATATGACTAAGGTGGCTTATCCTTACATACACTTACGTAACCACATACAGTATATTTAGTTAACTACATGAATATCTATCGAATCCAAACAAGACAGTACTATGCTTTAAGATATATATCCCAGGTGCTTCAGAAATGGCTATAAAGTCTCAAAGATGTAACTGGTTCATCACAATAATTATAGTTAAAAACAATAGACAACGGAGTGTTCTGGTCGATCCCAATTGATATATTCTAACACTGTAAGTCAATTTCGACCTTTTCTTTGCTATCTAACTAATCCAAGCATCCCTTCCCAAATATCCCTCCAATGCTCTTCCCAATCCTTTACCCGACCTTATACGAGTTCGAATCCCAGGAGGACCATAATATGCTTTCATTAATATATTCAAGTACATTGGGGTTTGTAATGGAGGATTAATGTTTATTAATAATGCTTAGTTATTATATGTACTCTATACTCAAGCCACCGAACCCGAACCGGCGGATATTTAACCCTTTCAAGATCCAATTACCCTTTATTTCCTGTGTTCTGGTTGATATGAGACGAATATATTGAGCTTAGGAAGGGTATATGGAAGTCAGAGGGTTGATTGAGATAGGCCTTACCCTTATAATTCCCACACGTCCTTCCTAAACTGTAAACAATCGTCTAATGATAGGCAGAATATACTGTTACGTGTCAATCTTCAAAGGATCTAGCCAGAATATACTGTAAAAATGTATCATAATCTTCAGAGGGTCAACGCTCATACTAGTACATTTTCCTCTTATACTTGATACGAATACGGCTTATCTGATCTCCTTATGTTTTAATTATTCTTAATTGCATTTTTTAATGTTTGTTCTACTCTCCCTTTCTACTCTTTCAATTCTCCATTCAACTCTTTCATTTTTTCCTTCTACACATTCATTTGTTCTCTCTTCTCTTTCATTTTCCCTCTCTCTTTCAATTTTCCAGTCTCCACTTTCAATGTCCTTTCTGTTCTTGCCATTCCCCTCATACTTCCATCTCCCCCTCTTCCTTTTGTACTTTTGTTCTCAAGTTCCTTTCTCCGAGAAGTGGACAGAGAAAGGCCATTTCCTCCTCTTATTTTGTTCTCTCTCTGTCTTTCTCCCTCTTCTACTATAAACTGTCCCTGTCAAGTAGTAATAAGGCTGGACCTCCTAGTAGGGACAACAAAGTCGTGTTGTCTGAGTTTCTGTGGAACTCTGTGTAACTCCTTTTTGTAACCAATAGTTGTCAAGTTCTCGCAATTATTAAGCCAAATATCTTTGTCTTAGTATTTCTTAAGTTAAAAGAAGAGTAAATACCAAAAACAACAGATGTACAGTCTCGAGGACTAATAAAGCTAGACCCACTATTTTTTTCTGTGTTTTCTATGTGTATGGAGAGACAAAAGGCAGGTTGCCTGTAACGAGTACCTCCCCCAAACGAAAAAAGTGAGAGCCAAATTCAAGGGACGTCAAAATGCCTGGATACACGAGGTTTGAAGCAGTCTAAGTCATAGGATGAAGGAAACATTTATTGAGGGATTGTCTACCCCCAGTCTCCCCTATATATAATTGTATTCTATTTTATGTATTGTATCTACGCATCTATTTATTTAATGTGTGTGAACTTTGTATTGTTATTTTATTGCTCCTGTTCGAGCTGTCTCGAGTCGGCCGCCCCTAGTTACAGTATGAGGTATGTGCCTGAGTACATACTGGTAATACACTTATTTTATTTTATTTATACTTTTGCCAGAAATAAATCAGGCTAACACATTTATTGTTTGCCTTTCTTTTCTTGTACGAATGCCTCAAAACAAGGAATGGGGCCAGAGGAAATTGACCACTTGCGAGTTTCAGGCTATAAGGAAGTTGGAGCTTTAGACATCGATATTTAGCAGAATAACCATCTATAATACGGTTTTAGTAATATTATAAATACATAAAACCAAATTCAACATACTATTCATTCATCAGAAACCTACATAATTACTGTATTTGTGTTTAATATCGATGCTTACAGGCCGAACTTCCTTATAGCCTGAAACTCGCAAGTGGTCAATTGTAGGAGGTGAGGGTGATCGGGGGCCGGGGGAGTGCTGGAGGGACCATGGTGACCCTGGTCTCTGGGTCTTCTCCTGGGTGACCTAGATGTGTGTGAATCTGTATTTTGTTTTTGTGTGTTCATTGTTTTCTGTTGTGTTGTCCCTATTCGGGCACTGTCTTGAGTCGCCCCCCCCCCCCCCCCCAACACACCAAAAAAAACCCGGAAAAATTGGGGATTGGGCCTGAGTATATAGATAGATAGATAGATAGAGGAAGGAAGCAGGAGGAGGAGAGGGGTTGGGGCCCGATCAAAGACCATTTCTTTCTATATGGCAGGCTCGCTATCGCTTGCCAGGAAAATAAATCACCTAACTGGAATGAAAGGTATCAAAATTGACAAAATAATGGGGTGAAAGGTCTTAAAATTGCCAAACAAAAGGAGCGAACGTCACGATATCTGAAAACAAATGGATATGAGCATGAAGGTGGTAAACAATAACATTGCTTAACTAATGGATATGAGCATGAAGGTGGTAAACAATAACATTGCTTAACTAATGGATATGAGCATGAAGGTGGTAAACAATAACATTGCTTAACTAATGGATATGAGCATGAAGGTGGTAAACAATAACATTGCTTAACTAATGGATATGAGCATGAAGGTGGTAAACAATAACATTGCTTAACTAATGGATATGAGCATGAAGGTGGTAAACAATAACATTGCTTAACTAATGGATATGAGCATGAAGGTGGTAAACAATAACATTGCTTAACTAATGGATATGAGCATGAAGGTGGTAAACAATAACATTGCTTAACTAATGGATATGAGCATGAAGGTGGTAAACAATAACATTGCTTAACTAATGGATATGAGCATGAAGGTGGTAAACAATAACATTGCTTAACTAATGGATATGAGCATGAAGGTGGTAAACAATAACATTGCTTAACTAATGGATATGAGCATGAAGGTGGTAAACAATAACATTGCTTAAATAATGGATATGAGCATGAAGGTGGTAAACAATAACATTGCTTAACTAATGGATATGAGCATGAAGGTGGTAAACAATAACATTGCTTAACTAATGGATATGAGCATGAAGGTGGTAAACAATAACATTGCTTAACTAATGGATATGAGCATGAAGGTGGTAAACAATAACATTGCTTAAATAATGGATATGAGCATGAAGGTGGTAAACAATAACATTGCTTAACTAATGGATATGAGCATGAAGGTGGTAAACAATAACATTGCTTAACTAATGGATATGAGCATGAAGGTGGTAAACAATAACATTGCTTAACTAATTTCGTTATTCTTATTCTTTTCTTCCCATTAACCTAATTTTTTGTTTATGTTTTTAGAATTTAATTTGTATTTATTTTCCCTCTTCTCTTTCCCCTTCTCTCTCAGCTTTCTATCGCTCGCCAGGAAAAATCGCAACCAAAATGGCACGAAAGGTCTTAATATTGACAAAGAAATGGGGCGTAAAGTCATAAAATCGCCAACAAAATGGGCCAAACGTCTTAAAATCTAAAATAAAAGAGGCTAAACACGAGGGAGGTGCCAGAAAAACCGGCCCATCCCCCCTTAAGTCCAACCGCCCAATGGTGTGCATAGTGTGTGTGTGTGTGGGGGGGGTGCATGTGGGATACTCTAGTACTGTTGGAATGGCTGTGGATGTGAATGTAGTCTGTAACCAGTGTAATCAGCTCGATCCTGCTGATCAGTTAGTTAAAATAGGACGTCAGAAGCTATCAACCTTTCTGGATTATTAACCCTTTCTGTACCAGCGACGTCTGTTATATTGTATTCTTGCGATATTTAGATGATTTTATGTAGCTTAGGAAGGATCTGTGATAGTTAAAAGGGTTGATTGAGATAGTTTGAAGCATTATAATGGCTGGAGGCCTTTTTTAAACTGAATATAGTCGTCTAATTGTTGCCAGATTATAGTGAAAAGTATATATCGCTGGTACTGTACGGGTTAAGCCAGCACACTATTAGTATATATCGCTGGTACTGTAGGGGTTAAGCCAGCACACTATTAGTATATATCGCTGGTACTGTACGGGTTAAGCCAGCACACTATTAGTATATATCGCTGGTACTGTAGGGGTTAAGCCAGCACACTATTAGTATATATCGCTGGTACTGTACGGGTTAAGCCAGCACACTATTAGTATATATCGCTGGTACTGTAGGGGTTAAGCCAGCACACTATTAGTATATATCGCTGGTACTGTACGGGTTAAGCCAGCACACTATTAGTATATATCGCTGGTACTGTAGGGGTTAAGCCAGCACACTATTAGTATATATCGCTGGTACTGTACGGGTTAAGCCAGCACACTATTAGTATATATCGCTGGTACTGTAGGGGTTAAGCCAGCACACTATTAGTATATATCGCTGGTACTGTACGGGTT
Organism: Paralithodes platypus; assembly: GCA_032716605.1. NCBI lineage: Eukaryota > Metazoa > Arthropoda > Malacostraca > Decapoda > Lithodidae > Paralithodes > Paralithodes platypus. Next base: position 2,475,637 of record CM064553.1, on the reverse strand, counting down.
AAGCCAGCACACTATTAGTATATATCGCTGGTACTGTACGGGTTAAGCCAGCACACTATTAGTCAAGAATATCGTCAGGACTGGAGTCCCTTGGTGATCCGGTGCTAGCATAAACATTTGTACAGCTACTGACAAATATTTGTTCGTGAGCTTAAGCGACTTTGTTTATGCAAATATATCCATTTATATTGATGTTCAAATAAAATCAGCTGTATAATAATAAGCACATAATTATGTATTTATAGATATATAGCTGATATGATCTGAACATCAATCTAGATGGGTATATTTGTATCAAGAAAATCGCATGAGCTCTCGAATAATTGTCAGTAGCTGTACATGCGACACTGGTCAACCGCACCTCCAATGTCCACCATTGCAACTAAGGGTATATAGAAAGCCCTATCTACAGGTAACAACTCTTAAGGGGGGTCACCTGCTTTTTTTCTATTTTTCTCCTTTTCTCTCTTTCTCTGGCTTGTACCCATTCGGCCCCATTCAGCCAAATGTTTTAAGACGTTTATCCCCATCTAGGTGTCGATTTCTTCCTGGCGAGCGATAACGAGCCAGCATTCGCCGGAGAAATTTTTCTATCTAAAAAATTACAAATTTAGCTTGCTGTAAAAAAAAAAAAAAAAAAATATATATATATATATATGCTGGCTCACTACCGATCGCCAGGAAAATATTAACACCTGGAGGGGAGTAAACGTCCTAAAACAGTAGGCTGGATTGGGCCGAATTAATACAAGCCAGGGAAAGAGAGAAAAAGGAGTGGAAAAAAGCGGGTCACCTCCCTTAATAGATACGATGATGCATTGCTTTTCTATATTCTGGCATTTATTAGACGATTTTATTCATATTTGGAAAGATATTTAGAAGTTAGAGGGTTGATTGAGATGGTCTATACCCTTAAGATTCGATCCCACAGATCCTTCTTAAATTGTATAAACTAATCTAAAAAAACGATAGCCAGACTATACTGTTAAAATGCATGATAATTTTCGACAGGTTAATATTATTCCATTATCTCTGTGGCTACAAGAATGGCAGCACTACGGCCAAACGTATTGTCAGTCCGTAGCCAACCCTTAAGCTGGTATCACACGAGCGCTTTTTCCCTCAACACTGATCTGGCAGCTTATGAGGCCAACATGTTAAATATTTCGGTTACCTAAATTCATCTAGCATCAGTCTAGTTACCGATACCAGTACAAAATACTCCAGAAATGTTGGCAGAAATGTTTTGATTATCCAATGTTGACTAAGAAAGCTCTCGTGTGATACCGGCTTTACTCCCACAAGGGGTAGGGAGGATCAGCAAGATAAATGAGAAAATAAAAAGAGGTGACAGGAGAAGAACACAAAACATTAGCCCACAAAATGCAAACGGGTATTGTGACCAGTCTATTCGCTGTAAGTAGGCGAGAAATCATGACCTCTAACCTCTGTAACTAAAAGGCGATTTTTTTTTTTTTTCTTTTTTTTTTTAATGTGATTGAGGGAGGCAAAAGGCAGAACTGCCTATAGCGAGTGCCTCCCCCATAGTTGAATGATTGACAGGGCCAAAATCAAGGGATGTTCGAGCCAAAATGCCTGAACACACAGAGTTTGAAGCAATTTAAGTCATAGGAAGAGGGAAAGACTGATTCTGGGAGAGAGTTCCAGAGCTCAGCTGTTGAGTAGAAGAAAGTTTGAGAGTAACGTTTCACTCTTGGGTTGGAGAGTTGCACAGAGTAGGGGTGGGATTGAGTTGCAAGACGGGTACCACGTGCTCTACGTAAAGGAGGTGGTATACACTGGGAAAGCTCTGAGGAACACTGATTATTATAGTAGCGATAGAATAGCGAGAGAGATGCAACATTGCGGCGGACAGAGAGAGATTGCAGAGAGTTAGTGAGTGGACGGGAGTTAATGATACGAAAGGCCTTCCTTTCAACTTTGTCTAGGAGAGTGGTGTGAGAGGACCCTCCCCACACATGTGAACAATACTCAATACAAGGACGCACTATGCCCCTGTACAGAGCAAGAAGCTGTGCAGGGGAAAAGAACCCCTTAAGGCGGTTGAGCACACCCAGCTTCTGGGAGGCTGCCTTAGCTAGACTGGTAATATGGTCCTTCCATCTGAGAGCAGAAGAAAAAGAGACACCAAGAATATTGAGAGAAGATGAAGGATTGATTTTTGTATTGTTGAAGAATAAGGGATAGTCCGCTGGGAGATCCTGACGGGTAGATAGATGGAGAAATTGGGTTTTGGAAGCATTAAAGGTAACAAGGTTTTCTCTGCCCCGATTGGAGATTAGATCAGAATTTAAGAGTTCTATGGCTTCATTACGATTGTCATTGAGGGATTGCTGGCTGGGGCGTTCTGAAAAAACTAATGGAGTAGTGTTAGGTTGAGTCCTCAGCGTATGAATGGATGGGAATTGAGGTACAGTTGAGATCATTTATAAAAATTAGAAAGAGAATAGGAGATAGGACAGAGCCCTGAGGAACACCGGAGTTTATAGGGTGAGGAAGTGAACAATGGCCATCCACAACCGCGGATATGGAACGGCCGGAAAGGATATTAGAGACAAAGGCACAGATGGAGGGATAGAAACCGAAGGAGGGTAGTTTAGAAACTAAAGATTTGTGCCAGACTCTATCGAAGGCTTTCGATATGTCTAGTGCAATAGAAAAAGTCTCACCGAATTCCCGAAAGGAGGATGACCAAGAGTTAGTAAGATATAAAAGAAGATCACCAGTAGAGCGACCCTTAAGGAAGGCATACTGGCGATCTGAGAGCAGATTATGAGAAGAGAAATGCTTAAGAAATTTGGAAGCAAGAATAGTTTCAAAAACTTTAGAAAGACAAGAGATGAGAGCAATTGGAGAATAGTTGGAGGGTTGAGAGCGGTCACCCTTCTTTGGGACAGGTTGAATGTGAGAAAATTTCCAGCATGAAGGGAAGACGTTAGAGGATAGACAGAGACGAAAGAGTTTGCCTAAGCAGGGAGTTAGTACGGAAGCACAGTTTTTGAGAACAACAGGAGGAACACCGTCCGGACCGTACGCCTTATTAGTATTAAGCCCAGAGAGGGTAGAAAGTACATCTTTAGAAGAGATTAGGATATTAGGCATAAGTAAGAGAGAGGAGGGTGGAGAGAGAGGAATAGCACCGGAATCATCCAAGGTGGAGTTTCTAGCAAAAGTTTGAGCGAAGAGTTTAGCTTTGTCAGAGGAAGAAGTGATGGTTGTGCCATCAGAGTGGAAAAGGGGAGGGAAAGACGAGGAAGATAAATTGTTGGAGAAGTTTTTGGCTAGATGCCAGAAAGCTTGGGAAGAGCTAGAGTTGGATAGTTCAGTGCATTTATTATTGATGAAAGAGTGTTTGGCAAGTCGAAGAACAGATTTGGCTTGATTCCGGGCAGAAACATAGGAAGAATGAGAGTCTTGAGTTTTAAGGCGTCGGTACCGTTTGAATGCTTCCTCCTTACTGCGGACAGCAGTAGAACAGGCGTGATTAAACCAAGATTTTTTAGCATTAGTCTGAGAGAAAGAGAATGGAATGTATGCTTCCATGCCCGATAGGATTACCTCGGTAATGCGTTCAGCACTCTCCGAGGGTCCCCGGCCACGGAAGCAGAAATCATTCCATGGGAAATCAAAGAAGTACTGCCGGAGAGCCTCCCAGTCGGCAGCGCCGAAGTGCCACAAGCGCCGCCGGCTAGGAGGATCGGGTGGCTGTACTGGAGAGATAGGACAGGTGACAGAGATAATATACGGGTGGGTTGCTGAACTAACTGCTCTAGGTCATTTAGTATAGAAAGACGTAGGCTTGTTCACCAGCTGGGTCAGTAGTGTGAGAGGAGAGCCATTGGCGGTGGTGAACGTTGAAATCTCCTAAGATGGAGATTTCTGAGAAAGGAGAAATGGATAGAATGTGTTCCTCTGTATAGTTTAAATAGTCAAAGAATTTGAGAAAGTTCTTAAAGTTAGGGGAAAGATAGACAGCACAAAAATATTTAGTAAGAGAATGACAGGAAAGTTTGAGCCATAAAGTTGAGAATTCAGAGGAGTCGAAATCGGGAACACGAGAGCAAGTGAGTTTGTTGTGCACATATGCACAACATCCGCCTTTGGCTTTGAAACTAGGATAGAGAAAGTAGGAGCATACAGAGAAGGGGCTGCTGGATGTTGCTGCAGACACCTGAGTTTCGGTGAGGAAGAGAATATCAGGTTTGTAGGAGGAGAGATGGTGTTCAACAGAGTGAAAGTTAGAGGAAAGTCCGCGAATGTTGCAGAAATCAATAGAAAGAGTAACAGGCCGAGGTCCAGGTAATTTTGTGGGGTCGTCAGGGGATGGTCGGTCGGGTGTGGGGGCATTTATGGTCTCCCCCCCCCCCCCCCCTCGGGACTCCGAGGCTGGGCTATAATTAATATTTTTTATTTTTTTATTTTGGTGTGGAAGAATGAAGTGTGATGTGCATGTTTAGTGAAGTGAAGTGAATAGGATGAGAAGGTGTTTGTGAGAGCTAGCTGGATTGCTCTAAGTGTAAATGAGGCACAAAGAGTAATTGAGTAATTGAGCTAATATATTTACCATTTGTGAAGAGTCAGTCAAAGGAATAGATGTGGAAATTTACAGCCAATTTGCTCCAGACCTTTTTGAGTTGCAGAGGATTGAGGTAATGATTTTTCGCCTGCCTACAACGAATAGACTATAGTTTATTCGGTCTCAGTACCGTAATGTGTAAATTCAATACAGAAAGTACTATCTGAAACTAAATGACGGGAAGACGTTTCGTCGCAAAGGTGTGGCAATTATTATACTTTGGTCCCATTCAGGTGTCGATAATTGTTACCTTGGTGAACGACAGCGTAATAAATATTTCGGAGAAAACGGACTGCGAATGACAATTATCTAGATATAACTACAAAATGAATAGAAATATTTAAACTGAGTATGTACCTCCGTTGTAATTATAGTATATATTGTCTTACTGATCGATAAAAAAGATATTTACAAATGTGTTTAGTATTTTCATTAATAGTGGACTATATAATTATGTGTTAAATATTTGAAATGTAAATGTACATATTCTACTAACACTGAACTCTTTGCTTACATATGTTTATTTGCTTTTAAGGGAGCCCACCTCGCTTTTGTTTTCTCTTTCTCTCCCTCTCTCTTTGGCTTGTATCCATTCGGCCCTATTCAGCCTACTGTTTAAGACGCTTACCCCCACCAAGTGTCAATATTTTCCCGGCGAGCGGGAGCGAGCCAGCATATGTAATTTTAGTTTTGAGAGCAATTTAAATTTGTACATTTTTCGATAGAAAAATTTCTCCGGCGAAGCCGGATTCTCCATACAATGCTGGCTCGCTATCGCTCGCCAGGAAGAAATCGACACCTGGACATCTTAAAACAGTTGGCCGAATGGGGCCGAATGGATACAAGGCAGGGAAAGAGAAAAAAGGAGAGAAAGATAAAAAAAAAAAAACGTTGACCCCCTTAACATTATTCCCCGTAGAACTTCATTTTTAAATTTGTCAACTAGCCCCCCTGCCGCCTGAAGGTAATTTGTCAACTAGCCCCCCTGCCGCCTGAAGGTAATTTGTCAACTAGCCCCCCTGCCGCCTGAAGGTAATTTGTCAACTAGCCCCCCTGCCGCCTGAAGGTAATTTGTCAACTAGCCCCCCTGCCGCCTGAAGGTAATTTGTCAACTAGCCCCCCTGCCGCCTGAAGGTAATTTGTCAACTAGCCCCCCTGCCGCCTGAAGGTAATTTGTCAACTAGCCCCCCTGCCGCCTGAAGGTAATTTGTCAACTAGCCCCCCTGCCGCCTGAAGGTAATTTGTCAACTAGCCCCCCTGCCGCCTGAAGGTAATTAAATAATGGGTCGTTTTTCTGGTCCCCTTTCTCCCTCATGTTTAGCCCCATTAGTTTTCAGAATTTAAGATGTTTGCCCAATTAGTTTGTCGATTTTAAGACCTTTCGCCCCATTTCTTTATCAATATTTAAACCTTTTGTGCTATTAAAGTATCGATTTTGTTTTCCTGGCGAACGATAGTGTGCCTGAAATGTTGGAAAAACCAGCCTTCGGCCGGTACATTTTTCTACCGAAAAATGTTCACCTACAAATGTATCTAGAAGGGGGATCTAATGATTTGTTTTTAAAGTTTGGTGAAGGTCTAGGGAGGAAACTAAAAAATAATACTAAATATATGAAATAATCGACCAACAAATAAACTCTTCCCCCTTCTGTACCCACGACGTATTTTGGATTTTTATCTTGATTATATGTAAACCGTTTTGTGCCGTTTAAGAAGGATCTGTGGAAGACAAACAAGTCAACACTACGTATGCATAATTATAGACTCAGCACTGGAGAATTTCAGGAACTATCCAACATCGTACCAAGGGACATACACATATACATAGATCATTATATATTTTTTTTTTTTTTTTTTTTTTTTTAAGAGACAATGAACGGAGGAAGGAAAAACACAGATACAACACAAAAGGTCCATGACCCTAAAGGCATCCTCCATTCATAAAATGTTTGTAACAAATGGATTTAAACTGTTGTAGATTGTAAGTTTGTGGAAAGCAACTCGAGGGAAGTGAATTCCAAAGAGTAGTAGTTCTGGGGATAAATTAATTTTGATAAGAAGAAGTTCTGCATTGTGGAGGAGAAAGTGTAAATTCATGGGCGCTCTCAGCTGCCCTAGTTCTACGGGGAAAGATGTGGAGAGGCGGCACAATTGAAGCAAGTTCCTCAGAACAATTGCTGTGAAAATATCTGTAGAATAATGCAAGGGATGCAATGTTTCTTCGTATGGATAATGTAGGAAGGTCCTGTGTGATTGCAGGGTTATTGATTAATCTAATAGCTTTGTTTTGAATAGTGTCCAACTGCCTCAATGCAACCACTCTACTTCCACTCCACAGAGGTGAACAGTAATCCATCTGAGAACGCACATGACTTTTATAAATTACGGCCAACTGCTCGTCAGTGAAGAATTCTCGAACCTGTACAGGAGTCTCAGTTTTTTAGAGGCACTCCTAGCAATGCTTCTAACATAATGTGTCCAGCTCAGGTTAGTAGTCAATGCCACACCGAGAACATCAATACTAGGGGAAGTGGAAATATTTATATTATTAACAAATATATGGGAGTCAGTGAGATTCTGTCGTTTAGAAAATTGAATGTACTTGGTTTTCTGTGCATTAAAGGAAACTAGATTCTTTTGTCCCCATTCATTGATTATAGAAAGGTCCTGGTTCAGAGAAATTGCAATGTTTATTTTTGAATTTATAAGATCGGGTTGGGTGAAAGAATTGGTAAATGTGAAGGAACTGTGGAGTGTTGAGTCATCTGCGTAGGAATGTATTGGTTTATGAGTAGTAGATATGAGATCATTGATATGAATGAGGAACAGAGGCCAACACTGATCCCTGGGGAACACCAGCATTTATTGAGAGAAATTGAGGCCATCTACCATTACACGTATTTTTCTGTTATGAAGATAAGAAGAAATTAGTGGAACTAATGATGCAAGGCCGTAGTGTGACATCTTCGACAATAAGGATTGATGCCAGACTCTATCAAATGCCTTTGATATATCCAGCGCTATTGTATGTGTTTCACCATGCATACATACATACATACATACATACATACATACATACACACATACATACATACCTTTTGAGTTACTCTTCTCTCACCTAATTTAAGGGGAGGTTTTTAGGTTGTTCCCTAGATCTCCATCAAACTTAAAATTACACCCCCTAGACCCCATTTCAACATAAATATGTACATTTTCCGGTAGATAAATGTCATGGCCGAAGGCTGGTTCCTCTTAATTAAGTTACAGGCTAGCTGTCGCTTGCCAAGAAAACAAAAACACCTAAATGACACGAAAGGTTTTAAAAATTGACAGAAATGGAGCAAAAGTTCTTAACATCCCTAAACTAGTGGGGCGAACGTCTAAAAATTTCAAAAGCAATGGGGATAAACATGAGGGAGAACTGGGTCCCGAAAAAAAAATCCCTCATGTGGAAATCTCCCCTTAAGTGTGCTGGCTTAATAATCCAATAGAGTTGATAGCTTCTGAAGCCCTATTTTAAAGGGCTAGTGGCTGTTTTGTTGGCCTATTATTCATGTATTAATTAATTTTGAGTTTCTTCGCTAGACCTCCATCAAGCTTAAAAAACATCCCCTAGACCCCCTCTCAAGATAAATTTGTAAATTTTTCGGTAGACAAAATGTCCCTGGTTCCTTCTAAAATTACTGGCTCGCGAAAATCGACACCTAAATGGCACGAAAGGTCTTAATATTGACAAAGATATGGGGCGAAAGGTCTCAAAATCGCCAAACTAATGGAACGAACGTCAAACTCAAAACTAATATGCTAAACCTGAGGGAGAAGAGGGTTGAGAATAAGCGACTGCCTCCCCCATAAATAACCAACTAATCGTACCAGTTAACCCATTCTGTACCCATGACGTCATTTGAACTCTATCTTAAGAAGTATATTTAGACCATTTTATGCAGTTTAAGAAGGATCCGTGGGAGTAAAAAGGGTCAAATGAGATAGTTAGAATCCTGTTAATCGATGATATCCTAGGAATGACACGAATAATACCGTAACCAAATAACAATTTAAGGGGAGATTTCCACTTGAGGGACTTTTTTCATGACCCCTTTCTCTCATGTATAGCCCAATTGATTTTGAGATTCTAAGATGTTCGCCCCATTGGTTTGGATATTTTAAGACCTTTCCCCCCCATTTTTGTAAATTCTTAGACCTTTCGTGCAAATTAGGCGTCGATTTTTTCCTGGCAAACGATAGCGAGCCTGACATTTAAAAGGAACCGGCCTTCGGCCGAAAAATTTACAAATTTATCTTGAAAGGGGGTCAAGGGGGTGGAATTTTAAGTTTGATGGAGGCTTAGGGAACAAACTTAAAACCTGCCCTTAAAATGCTACCTAATCTAACCTAACCTAACTCGACTAACATAACCTAACGTAACCTACCTAATACTAGGCGGGTGCCCAACTCCGAAGGAGTTGAAATAGGGGAGCTATCCCCCTGCCAAAGGCGGCTTTCTAGGGCCTTTCCTAGCTGATGCTGAGAGGATTAGGTTCTAGTCTTGTGGTGATGGGCTGGTCTATCAGAGTGAGAGCTGAGCGATCTCTGCCATACCCATAGCTTACTCTGACTGTTCCTTTTACTTATATATCTTCTAGATCTCAAGTGACGGCGTCTTTTTCGTGGATTGACCTCCCTACTGCCAACCTAAAAGTTGGCAGATTGGAAGCCAAAGCGTCGCATTTTTCCCTTGCCCCTCAACTTTCCCTTCATAATTGCTGAGGGGCACAGGGCCTTGGGTGGGGCTTTGGTTTCCCGGATGTTTCTGCGCCCTCCTCAGCTCCCTGCCTTAGAGTGGCTTCGGTCACCCGGGCTTTGTTAGTGGTAAAAAAAGGGTTTTGTGGGGGCGCTCGTTTATGGCCTTGACCTTGCTCGGGACCTTGGGTCTGTTTGGCCAGGCAGCCTGGGAAACAACAACACAACAACAACCTACCTAATACTAATTTGTTGTCATTCATATGATACAGGATTTTGTCACTGGGTTATTTCACCCCTATTAACACGATGCAAAAGCAACATACCAAAAAAATAACAGCAAAGTGATCGGCCAACTGACATAATTTAGGCGTGTGCATAAACCTTTAACCGTCCTGGTGGTGTAATGGTTAAGGTGGCAAAAATCTGTGTGTGATAACCCGGGTTCGAATCCCGGCGGATCATATATACTTTAATGAATTTCATTGGGGGTGTTTGGTGTTGTGGTGAAATTAATAAAATATAGTTTATAATGGTATGTTATCCTTATATCTTATACCGTAATAACCGTCACGAGTTGACATTCCTCACATTAACCAACAGAGTAAAAATCAATACATGTAAAAAGTTACTGAATACAAACAGCACAAACTTAAATTGATTATTCCAGTTTCCAAAACTGTTCAACAGAGATTACAACATACCTACTACATCACTATAGCCTAAGTCTATTTTTTCCAGCTTATGGTAAATTGCCACATATTCATCATAATTACACCGCTATTACGAAGATTATGTGGCGAAATGTGTTGCTGATTGTGAAAACTTGGCAAACAGATAATGCAGAGACAAAGTAGTTTCATATTTTATAATTATGGATAAATCAGCTGCTAAAGAATTCAATTTGCCATCAGCTGGAAATAAACCGACTATAGTATTATCAGTGCTCGATTGCCCTCCTATCCCCACACATGCCTTCAGCAACGGGTAAATTACAATCCTTCAAGAAATTCAGAAGAAGACCATACACTTCAAGGGGGGGACTGGAGTTCTCGAAAAGGGGCTCCAGTCCTCACGTTCTTCTTGACTTACAGTGTGCTGGCTTAATAATTCAGAAAGGATGATAGCTTCTGAAGGCCTATTTTAACTAACTAACTAACAATACGCTTTGCCACAAACACGTACTCATATAGATTCAGTAATAGAGAATTTCATGAATTAACCAACATCGTACCAAGGGACAAACATAAATACATAGATACACACATACATACATATACATACATACCTTTTGTGTTACTCTTCTCTCACCTAATTTAGGGGGAGGTTTTTAGTTTGTTCCCTAAACCTCCATCAAGCTTAAGATTACACTCCCCTAGACCCCCTTTCAAGATATATCTGTACATTTTTCGGTTGAAAATTCCTCTTAAATTACAGGCTCGATATCACTTGCTAGGAAAAAATTTGACACCTATATGGCACGAAAGGTCTTAGTCGTATTCTTAAAAACACATACCTTCCCTTAACTTTCCTTTCCCTTCCAAGGAATTTTCTTTCCCTTCGGTATTCTTAAAGAATTCCTTGGAAGGATTTTTTTTCGGAAGTGTTGGTAGCTCTGTTCCACAGGCGAAGCTAGGCACGCACCAGTTGGTATGCCTGAACTCCCTGAAGTAGTAAACAAACCTTGTCAAACAAACGTTTCCAAGGGTTGACTTGCATCATTGTTGTCCAAAACATGATTTAGACCACAAATATTGTCTTCAAAGCATATTATGTTGACTTGCACAAACACAAGAATGAATTGTCAACATGATATTAATAAATACAGGATCCTAGCTCTAAATCGCGCATGTACACCAACAAGTCATATTCTGTTGTAGTATTTAGACCTAGCCTATAGGCTATTATCCAAGAATATAATTACATATAAACTGATATGATAAGAAACAGGGATGGAGATAAATTAGATTAGCCGAATGTAGTGCGAATTAGTTTACCGTATATCAAGCATGAGAACTTTTCAATTACAAGGTCAAGTCTTCCATTTCTGACCAAAACTTAACAACTAGGCTATAGGAATCGTACAATAACCCACTATTGAGAAGTATTTACCTTCAAAGTTCAATACACATTATAGCCTGACATATTCTGGTGTGCTGAGTTCAAATACTAACTTGAACTTCTGTAGGCCTAGCTTATACCGTATATTATATAGGCCTAGGCTAGATTTGTTTTCTATTCAGCGAACACAAAATAAAAGCTAGGCTATATTTGATCTGGCCCAATTTGTTAAAAATTGCAATTCATGGCCCATAGTAGATTTACTGTGCTATTGAAACAAGTTTTTTCAATGTTTATATTTAGGCTACCGATATTTATTTATTAATAATCTAATTTGACCGTTTTTTATTTTTATACAGTATTTTGGGGCAAGAATGTAGTTACCGGGTGTACCGGCAGTACCGCCCACCTCGCTTACACTATGCGGATGCCTTTGGATATAAAAATACATTAGCCTAACCAAACAACCTAACCTAACCTAACCTAGTATTCATGCAGTAATGACAGGGCGCAAATAGCAGAAAATATAGCGTCGAAATGGATGGGAACGTAAGTGCGAGCGCACAACATGACATCCTTCCCTATTTTGGTAAGGGTTGTGTTAGCGGGCGTACTGCCTGCTTTGTTTCCATATTAGCACACTCGCAGTTACATTCACGTCTAATTTGACTGCTGTTATTTGCCCCTGGTAATATACTGTATATTGTTACGCTGGCCAGCTTGCCAGAATGCGCTCGTGACTCGCTAGCGCTCGCCAGGGCAGTGATATGGGCTACAATAATCGTAGAACGATGTTCTTTCTTTCATAGAGTACATGTTGTCACAGACAGATCAGTGGTGATCTTTATTCTTGTCTGTGACACTTAGAAGTATTTTATATCATTGCTAGAATATAAGATGCATGGTGTGAAGTTAAGGAGAGAGAGAGCGGGGTAGGCAGCGTGGTGGTAGTTTGTGCGTGTGTATGTACGTTTGCCTCCCGCGCTCCGAGGAGTTTCCCACGCCCGTGATTGGCCGGCGGCCCTGTCGACGTCATAGAATGCTTGCTCTTCATGACGTAGTCGTCTGTGATTGGTGGCCGCGGTCCTGGGACGGTGGTGCGGGCTCCTATCCTTGTGTCTCCTGCAGAACTAGGCTTGGTGTGCTAGGTCCTACATGTCCCTTGCATCCTGTCTCCCATATAACCCTCTATACTACTATCTCTCTCTCTGAACTTCTTCGGTTTCATACTTCTCTCTTTATTCAATTACTTATCCCTTCTGGTTCTGCATACGACTTCCATAGTCGGCCAGTCGTATTACCAGCACCAGCTCTCCATATATGTTTGCACTAGTTTTAGGGATTATTAGAGTCATAGTCAAATGGTACCATAGTGTTGGGGTGCTTCTAATTATTGGGCTGTTCTCTCTTATTATTTAATGCTAGACAGTGGAAGGTATCTTTGGTCGTTGTCTGAGTTATGTATGTGGCAAGTCAGAGCCTGTACAACATCGACGAAGCTAGCTAGCCTGTAACCCTTGTGCATATTTTCCTTTGCGAGTGTAGCAGTATACAAGTGATGGGCTTTTGCCTACTCTCACCTGTATGATTGCTACCTCATTTTGTTGACCTTTGTGGAGCGCCAGGGCTAGACCAGATACTAGAGATCTGGACTTACCAAGAGAGCCTCCAAGTCACTTAACGTAACATAAGGGAAATCTGTTCAAGGGGAGACAGTAGGCTACGAGCATGCTTGCGCTCTGCCTAGTTTCCTGATACCTTTTATGCCACTGCTAGACTTTATTAGTAAGGAAGACAGCATTGTGTTTATTAACTTTCATTGTGTATCATTTAGGAATTATTCACGCCTTATTTTAGCCTAGGTTGATGCATAGTGCACAACCCAGTTTGGCTGTTAAGTTGGCTAAGGAAGTACTGTTTTGATTGGCGATTATTAGTGCCGTCACAGAGTTGTTGCACTCCCTTTATATATATATATGTATCCTACTTATTGGTGTATTTAAGATACACGCTTTGGTGTCTTGCCCCTGCATTATTTCTGTTCTATATTAACGAGCATCTTAGAGCATCAGACGTTTTCAGAAGATTCTTTATCTGATTGCTGTAGGACTAGACTTCCAGTGTTTTCATAGAGCATTGTAGAGTTTAGTGTTGAGTACAGACTCACACTAAAGTTAACGTAAGCATATACTCCTTTATTAAATCTTATTATAGTTTATTCAAGCATTGTTATTACTTAAGAGCATTTTATTAACGTAAAGTACTCCTGTTGTGAGTAGGCTTTGCCGTCATCGGTAAGCCTTTGTAGAAGTGCACTAAAACCCAGTTAATTGATACCCCGTTATCCAGTAGATTAATTCTGGGGGGTTTTAAGTGTTTTGTTCACCGGCTTAATAGTTCGAGGGTTTGGAATTAGCGTACCGTTGTTGCAGATATAGCCTATCATCTAGTCCAATATTGAGTGCCCTTGTTTATTTCGTAGTGCCGGTCGTAACAAATGGCGACCTTAGACCAGAATATAGTGAACTGAATATTGCAGGTTTTGTTTTGGAGAAATCTTATTGCCATTTGGGGGTTGAATTTATTTCTCGCATTGTTGGCAGTAGACATTGTTTTGAGGCTACATAGAACTTGTTGGAGTATATTGGTGACCTAGTATTGCACTCAAGAACATCTTCGAATATTTTTTTGTGAATAAAGCTACGCAAGAGTTTGGCTATTTTTGTCTGGACTTGAGATTTTTTGTTGTTGACTCCATCATGTCACTGGACAGGTCTGAGCATAGTGAGGGCACAGTGCGAGAGGCAGGCGAGGAGGTGGAGAAGGTGGAGTTGTTAAGCGGCGCTCGGGTGGTGAACAGTGAGGAGGATGCTCGGATTTTTTGGGGGAAGCCTATGTCGGCGGACCGGGTGTCGGGGCTAGACCGGTACGGACTGCAGTGTGTGGCCACGGTCTTAAGGTCTTAAGGTTTTCCGGTACTAGCGGTATGTCGAGAAGTGAGCTGGCTGCCTGTGTGCTGGGTGGGGTGCATGGGGTTTCGGGTGGAGCAGGAGCTGGGGCACCTTCGGCCCAGCCCCCATTCTACTCGACTCCTACCATGGCGCCCCCTCGGGCTCCGGAGCCGGGTACGTTCCCGTAGGCCGATGCCCGCTGGCAGTTGGGTATGCCTCTAGGTGATTCACGGGGTGGGTCCACGATAGTAGCACTCCCTCCTCAAGGTTTGTCTGCCGAAATGTTGTTTCAGCTCGAGCTCGCCAAACTTAAGCAGCAGCAGCGACAGGCTGAGGCTGAGCTCGAACAGCGAAAGCATGAGCATGAGCAGCGAAAGCATGAGGCTGAGCTCAAGTATAAGCATGAGGCTGAGCTCGAGCAGAGAGAGGCCGAGCTCAAGTTTGAGTCTGAAAAGTATTGTGCCGATGTTGACCTAGAGAAAACTTGTGTAGAGGTGACGAGGAACCGGGTCGCCCAGGGGGGTCGAGCCCATGACCAGTCCCTGTCGCATCTACTTAAGTTGGTTCCAGTGTTTGATGAGTTGGGAGTTACAGAATGTTTTCTCCGGTTCGAGAAAAAGTGCCAGGAGCACCAATGGCCCGAGGAGAAGTGGGCAGCCCTTGTTTCTTCACGATTGACGGGGAAAGCACTCAAGGCGTACGATGCTTTGCCCCTAGATTCCTGTGTGAATTACGAGTTATTGAAAGAGGCTGTCCTGAGGGCGTATGAGCTACAGCCAGAGACCTATAGGCTGAAGTTTAGGGCGGTTCCAAAAAGAAAGGAAAGTACTTTCCAGGAACACGCTAGAGAGCTGTCAGATGCATTTGAAAATTGGTTAAGGTCGGAGAAGGCAACTACTTTTGATTCAGTAAAACAATTAATGTTGCTCGAACAATTTTTTAAATGTACTGGCAGTGACTTGACTCTTAACATTAAAGAAAAGCGACCGAAAACTCTACAAGAGGCGGCTGAGCTGGCTGACCTCAGGTTGTCATTGATTCGCGGGTGCGGGTCTGCACAGAGAGCTGAGGCAGGTAACAAGGGGCGTACCGCTCCACCCCCCCGAATTAATGACACAACATATAATTATCCATGTAAGAGTACTGTTGCCAATTATGAACCCAAATCGAAACCCTTCCCGTTTAAGAAAGGCCAGGGCCATTCCTCACCTCAGAGGAAGTCCAAGAGTGAGGTGGAATGTTTCAAGTGTCATGAGAAGGGGCATATTGCGCGCTCATGTCCGAGCACACCGCCTACAGCAGTGGTGTCACTAGTAAGCAACATCGGTGTGTCTTTGAGGTCTTCCGCGTTTGCCCTGGGTAATACGTCGGTTGCGGAGTCACAGTCGGTGCAGAAGCAGCAGGAGGGTTCGTCACCCGTCCGTGATGCTTTTTGTGGTCATAGGGGGCACGGCACTGTGAGGTGGGCTGGTGTGAAGCATAGGCTTGAGTTATTGCGTGATACAGGCGCTTCCCAGACACTTGTTAAGAATATCACTGGCAAGCCTGTTAACGTGGCTCGGGTTGTGATGGTTCAAGGCATCAATGCTACGCGGTCTTACCCGCTGGTCAGAATGGAGCTTGAGGTGGACGGTGTGACACGGGAGTTGGATGTGGGTGTGGTGGAGAAGTTGCCAGTTGAGGGGGTGGACCTCCTTCTTGGTAATGACTTTGCGGTGCCCACTTCCGAGGTTCCACCCTTAGTCGTTGCCAAGAGGGCGGCCGACACGAGTAGGGAGGAGCAAGAGGGGCTTGAGAGATCTCAGTCCGTTCAGATGTCACAGCCTAGTACCCAAGTTTATGACCAGCGGAGGAAGGGTCGGAAGGAGAAAGTCGAGGCTGGTGGTCGGGTTGAGAGTTTGGACCCAGCGACACTCCTTGGTGACTCGGTACTTGACCCAAAGGTGAGCTCCGGAGTGGCCCCTGAACCTGTCCCCCCTAGGGACATGGTAGGGCGTGATGGTACTCCGCGACAGAGTAGTTCCCAGGTGGAGGAGAGTTGTGGGAACGGGGCTACTGAACTCGAGGACGGGGAAGCATGTCAGGTGAACCTGTTAGAGGAGTTTGTGAGGCAACCACCTGAGCAGCCTACTGTCCCTGCGTTGGTCTGCAGCTGCCAAGGTGGAGAAGGAGAGGGGGGCAGTGGGGCACAGGTGGAGGAGAGTCGGGATTGTCATGTCTCGGTGGAGCAGTGGGCGGGGGATACGAGTCAGGTGGCTGTGAATGCGCTAGAGCACCTGCCTGAGCAGCAGTGTGCAGCGCTCCAGCACCTGATCGGTCCATACCCCACTGTTTGTGCCGAGCACCCAGGCCTCACAACTCGTGCGGTGCATGAGGTTCCGCCGGCAGGTCACTTGAGTGTCAGTAAACCGTTGGCCTCGTTGTTTCAGTGGTTCAAGGTGGGCGACGAGGCTTTGGCATGGTTGCCAGGTCAGGGTCGACCCATGGCTGCCAAGTATGGTGGTCAGAAGGAGGAGATTGAGCAGATTGGCGAGGTTGGCTGTGGAGTGGATGCGCCCGGCCATCGCATAGCCTCCCAATGCTGCTCTAGTGAAATGCAACAGCCCTACCATAGACCGACTGTATCTGGCCATGTCGCTGAAGGCGGTGATGCTGCGCAGGCAGATGTAGTTGCAAGGAATGCGGGGGTGCGCATGTACGGTATCGGTGGGGAAGCCTTAGCAATAATGAACTATGGGAGTGACTGCACAGGTGGTACTGATGGTCCCTCTCATGACCTGGCTGTTCTAGGGACGAAGGTGGAGAAGGAGGGAGACTACAGGTTAGAAGCTGCGGTCTCGGCTGGGTTGTGGGAGGGCACTAGGCATGTTGTTCGTGGAGACAGTGCAAGGCAGTTGTTTACTAGGCTATGGCAGTACATTCGCATGTTTGTTCATTCTCCAGGCATGATGTACAGGGTAGAATCCGACATGGAGGCTGGTGACAGTGCCAGGCAGTTGTTTACTAGACTATGGCAGTACTTTCGCATGTTTGTTCATTCTCTAGGCCTGATGTACGGGGTAGAATCCGATATGGAGGCTGGAGACAGTGCAAGGCTCAGTTTAATTCCCTACCGTATAAATCCTGCTCAACAGCCTATGGTGCATGCAGAGCTGGATTATGTGTTGACGAAGGGTCTGAGGGATAAGGAATGTCGTGAGTGGTCGTTGCCTGTAACTTTGCAACCTGTGTTAAGAGGCCAGATCAGTGTGTGTGTTGATTGCAAGAGTGGGTGTGAATTATCCCTGACAGACGCCTATACCTTATCGAGAGTTGACGACACCATAGACCGCCTCGGGGCTGCATCGCCTATCACGAAGGTAGAACTAGAGAAAGGTTATTGGCAGGCCCCGTTGCCAGAAAAAGCGAAGAGAAGTGCCAGTCTTGCGATGAACTGGGCAGTTTATCAGTGTCAGGTGTTGTTGTGCTGCCGGAACACAAGTTGGATGTGTGGCATGCTAAGGGCACTGATAATGTTTTGGCTGATTGTTTGTCACGGGAGGGTTTGTTTGTAGGAGAACCCTCGCGTGTTGAGAGTGGAGAAAAACTAGGCTTGCCACTGTAGTGCAACGCCGCCAAAAACACTATTAAAATATATAAAAACCTCACATAAAAAACCTTCTTTTTGATAGTATATAAGTGCAGTATATCACAGCAAGCATCTAAGACACTCTGAGTTGTTGTCTTAGTAGGCTAGGCTTGGTGAAGCTTGCTCGTTGAGCGTGATGTAATTATTATGATGCTATTATTTTGGGGAAGTGTTGTGCAGATTTTTTTATAATGCAGTGTTTTATGTTTGTGATAGTGCCTTGTTTTCACAACTTGGGAGAGTGACTAGGTGATGCGGGGTTGATGGGAATTCTGTCTGGTCAGATGTGGGGTTCGCCTGTGGCTGAAACGTCCTACATCTTGGGCGGGGTGTTACACTGGCCAGCTTGCCAGAATGCGCTCGTGACTCTCTAGCGCTCGCCAGGGCAGTGACATGGGCTACAATAATCGTAGAACGATGTTCTTTCTTTCATAGAGTACATGTTGTCACAGACAGATCAGTGGTGATCTTTATTCTTGTCTGTGACACTTAGAAGTATTTTATATCATTGCTAGAATATAAGATGCATGGTGTGAAGTTAAGGAGAGAGAGAGCGGGGTAGGCAGCGTGGTGGTAGTTTGTGCGTGTGTATGTACGTTTGCCTCCCGCGCTCCGATGAGTTTCCCCGTGATTGGCTGGCGGCCCTGTCGACGTCATAGAATGCTTGCTCTTCATGACGTAGTCGTCTGTGATTGGCGGCCGCGGTCCTGGGACGGTGGTGCGGTCTCCTATCCTTGTGTCTCCTGCAGAGCTAGGCTTGGTGTGCTAGGTCCTACATGTCCCTTGCAATTCTGTCTCCCATATAACCCTCTATACTACTATCTCTCTCTCTGAACTTCTTCGGTTTCATACTTCTCTCTTTATTCAATTACTTATCCCTTCTGGTTCTGCATACGACTTCCATAGTCAGCCAGTCGTATTACCAGCACCAGCTCTCCATATATGTTTGCACTAGTTTTAGGGATTATTAGAGTCATAGTCAAATGGTACCATAGTGTTGGGGTGCTTCTAATTATTGGGCTGTTCTCTCTTATTATTTAATGCTACACAGTGGAAGGTATCTTTGGTCGTTGTCTGAGTTATGTATGTGGCAAGTCAGAGCCTGTACAACATCGACGAAGCTAGCTAGCCTGTAACCCTTGTGCATATTTTCCTTTGCGAGTGTAGCAGTATACAAGTGAAGGGCTTTTGCCTACTCTACCTGTATGATTGCTACCTCATTCTGTTGATCTTTGTGGAGCGCCAGGGCTAGACCAGATACTAGAGATCTGGACTTACCAAGAGAGCCTCCAAGTCACTTAACGTAACATAAGGGAAATCTGTTCAAGGGGAGACAGTAGGCTACGAGCATGCCTGCGCTCTGCCTAGTTTTCTGATACCTTTTATGCCACTGCTAGACTTTATTAGTGAGGAAGACAGCATTGTGTTTATTAACTTTCATTGTGTATCCTTTAGGAATTATTCACGCCTTATTTTAGCCTAGGTTGATGCATAGTGCACAACCCAGTTTGGCTGTTAAGTTGGCTAAGGAAGTACTGTTTTGAGTGGCGATTATTAGTGCTGTCACAGAGTTGTTGCACTCCCTTGTTATATATATATGTATCCTACTTATTGATGTATTTAAGATACACGCTTTGGTGTCTTGCCCCTGCATTATTTCTGTTCTATATTAACGAGCATCTTAGAGCATCAGACGTTTTCAGAAGATTCTTTATCTGATTGCTGTAGGACTAGACTTCCAGTGTTTTCATAGAGCATTGTAGAGTTTATTGTTGAGTACAGACTCACACTAAAGTTAACGTAAGCTTATACTCCTTTATTAAATCTTATTATAGTTTATTCAAGCATTGTTATTACTTAAGAGCATTTTATTAACGTAAAGTACTCCTGTTGTGAGTAGGCTTTGCCGTCATCGGTAAGCCTTTGTAGAAGTGCACTAAAACCCAGTTAATTGATACCCCGTTATCCAGTAGATTAACTCTGGAGGGTTTTAAGTGTTTTGTTCACCGGCGTATTAGTTCGAGGGTTTGGAATTAGTGTACCGTTGTTGCAGATATAGCCTATCATCTAGTCCAATATTGAGTGCCCTTGTTTATTTCGTAGTGTCGGTCGTAACAATATGATGATGACAATGTCATGGGGGGTGCCTCCCCGGTGAGGGGACATAGCACCCCTCAAACCATTATTGTATCCCACGGCCAGGTGTTGGGTAAATTGTTTTGCCGTGGGATACAATAATGGTTTGAGGGGGGCTCACCCCCCATCATCCCCATGACTTGTTGTCATTATCATACATATTACCAGCAGGGGCAAATAACAGCAATGAAATTAGACGCGAATGTAACTGCGAGCGTGCGACTGTAAAAAAAGTGGACAGTACGCCCGCTAACACAACCCTTACCATTATTTGTTATTTGCCCTTCTGCAAACAATATATACTGTATATTGATGACAATAATTCCTGGGAAGGTGAGGCCCCCCTCAACCTAAGAAGCGGACATAATAGAAGTGAACTTAACGGTCATGGCCCAGAGCGTGCAAATTGACGCTGAAGGTTGCTTGGATAATACTGAACCTTTAAATAAGATTCTTCCAATTTTTAAATTGATTTTTGTTCTTGGGTAATCTGAATAAAAGATGAATCACCAATAGTTATGATTTAGGCATCAATGAGTAGGTTATTCATCATATTAGCTATCCATTAGTATAGTTTTGAAGATTGGGTGATATTCTTATGTTCTTTACTCTCCCCTCAAAGGCTAGGCTATCATAATTATACTGTAGTTTGGCAAAGGCTAGGTTATCATGTAGTTAGGCAAATATCTTTGTAAGGCATCGCCCAATTTCTTACCGATTACTCACATACACCAGTCGCTTGCACTATTTGGTTCACTAACTGGCCTTCCTTGTGCAGCCCAATATAATGTGCAATTAGATCCGGTGTCACGTTCTTTCGCTGACCCGTACACACTAAAAACTGACGGGGACTTGTCCACCACTGCCATACTGATCATAATAATGACTGATACCGATCCACCCACCACAGCTGCTGGAAGCACTGATGTTCCAACACTGTATGTACTGTATGTAATAATACCATAATTATTCCTAACCTTCAAGACTAGAGAATACTAAGGATGTAAAGTAAATTCAGACAGAAAATCCACAAATTTTATTTGAAACAGTGTGCGGGGGACTCTGGTGACTAGTGGGGTTTTCCTTACAAACATTGAGTAGGCTATATTTGACTATTATTGCTTTGCTGATTCAGTCCTTTCAATGCATTAATATTGTGCACAGTGTGACTACATATTGACACATGTTAATGTAATAAGTTTGAAAATTCAGGTTTTGAGGCTTGCCAGGGATCAAGAACAATCCCAAGTTTTCAACAAAATCTTATACCATACTGTATACAGCCCAAAATAAGTAGCCACATTTTTTCATTAGCAATTTTGGGCTCTAATCTTATAAATTTTCTTTTAGCCTACCAGACTTTTAGCTACTACCAATGTTAGTAAGTTAGCCTATACACTCTGCATAATCAAACGCTGTATATTAGCATAGCCTAGGCCTATCTTAGGTTCTCAGGTTAAGTTATATTGTTTGGATATTTAAAGAAAGTAGAGGGATTAGGCTAGGATATAATGTAATGAAAAATTAGGGTAGCCTATAATTGTACTCACAACCAATAATATTGAATAGGCTAGTGTTTACAAATATGTTTTTCAAGGGACTTTGTTTTGATTAGGCTAATATGATGACAATATTCAAGCAGACACTGCGGCAATATTAGCACGCTCTATGCGTTAGATTTTGCCACTTTTTTCTGAAATCATCCCTCGGCGAGTGGTTATTTGCCTCCTGCTGGCATTATATATGAATATGATGATGACAATTATGTCCAGGGGGGGGGGGGGGGGTTTGAACACCAAACACTGGCAAATTAAAAATAAACGCAGAGAGCATGCAAACTGCTGCTGTAGTCTCCTTGAACTGTAGTTAAGATACCCGGTAGCTACCGAATAATCTAAAAACACGCTCCCTGATAGTGTACAAGGCTATGAAAATCAGGGAAAATATTATAGTGAAAAGGTAACTCAGACTTTCTATAACATAAAGTAATAAAGGTAAGGATGTAGTATTCGAGGAATTTCGAGTTTATCGCCTGCCTTGTTTACACTACTCGCACGCTCGCGATCACGTTTCCGTCTATATTGACTGCCGTGGGATACAACATTAGGTTGAGGGCCCCCCTCACTCCCCCATGACTTATTGTCATCATCATATAATTATAGGCATTTTGCCAGCAGGGGGCAAATTACTTAAAAAAAGCAGTCAAAAGTCGTGAATCGTGAAGGATGTATCCGGGTGTACGGTCGTCATATTTCATATTTACATAGGTAGTGCCCTTGTGGTTACGTTCCCGTCTATTTTAACGGTATTTTCCCCCTGCTGGCAATATAATATATGATGATAACATGTAATGGGGGGAGTGAGGACTCCGTCAACCTATTATTGAATCCTGCGGCAGTCAAAATAGACTGGAACATGATCGCGAGCGTTCACTGCTTCCGCCGTTCCGCGTAGTGTAAACCAAGGCAGGCGCCATGTAGTATGTCCAAATACTACATCCTTCCCATAGGCCTAATAAATTCACAACATTTTAAAATCCAGATAGCCTATCTGAGGTGAGCCAATTCTGACAAAATCTAACAAATGTTGGCTTGAACATTATGATGGGCTAGCCTAGAGGGACAGAGACTAGCCTAGGTTAGTTTATTCAGTGGGGATGTAGCCTAAGAAAAAGAAAAAATTAGGCCTACAATCCTGTATGGGTCATTAAATTCATAAGAAAAATAGATTAGCCTGGGCTAGGCTAGCTTACATGATGATATAGCCTAATGTAGGCTGTAGGCTAAGCCTAGGCCTAGCCGCCTAGCCTAACCCAATATGTGGTACTGGTAAGGTAGGCTAAATTAGTATATAAGATGATTGACCACTATTACTGTTAGGCCACAAATTTATATTAATATTACAATATATATGCCTAGCTATTTTTAGTTATGTAAAGTATGGTATTACTGGGAATTGTTGATAGCGTATCTCTGTCAAGCCTCAAAACCTGGTAATGTTGACACTTATTGCATTAACACGTGCCAAAATATAGTCACACCGTGCACAAAATTGATGCTTTGAAAGGGCTACATCAGTAAACCAATGAAAATCAATAATAATCAAAATATGTATAAGATGAGGAATAGGCTATCAGCTGGCAGCCCGAAATTGCCCGAATCGTCCGCACGCGAATTCACGCCGAGATCAGTGGTCTTCTAAAACTTTTAATAACATTACTTTATTTTCAATATAATTTTCAATATCGTGCATTATATAATGTTAATAAAATTATATAGTGGTCAAATCCAATATTTAGTCACACTGACTCCAATTATATAAGAATGTTATGAACAAAATGACGAAGGGAAAACTGAAGACCTGCCTAGTGAGAGTTCTTCAAATTCCAATATTTTCCCCTGTTTAAGGGAAAGATTTTCCCTTCCCAAGGGAAAGGAAAGGGAAGGATTTTTTAAGAATACCAAATCGAAAGAAAATTCCTTCCTTTCATTTTCGAAGGGAATGAATTGTTTAAGAATACGACTCTTAAAATTGAAAACAATGGGACGAAAGTCCTTAAAATCCCCAACTAATCCGGCGAGCGTCTAAAAATCTCAAAATCAATGGGGATAAACATGAGTGAGAACGGGGCCCAGAAAAAAATATCCCTCAAATGGAAATCTCCCCTTAAGTGTGCTTAATAATCCAATAGGGTTGATAGCCTCTGAAGTCCTATTTCCCTTACTGTATCGGTGACGTGTTTTTAATTTGATCTCCGTTATATTTATACGATTTTATGAAGCTTAGGAAGGATAAAACGATACATTAAGATAGTCTGTAACCTTCTAATGGAGTAGACGTCCTTCCTAAACTGAATAAAATCGGCTAATAGTTGCAAGAGTATAATGAAAAGGACGTCACCGGTATTGTAAGGGATAACTAACTAAATAATCGTACCAGTCAACCCCTTCTGTAACCATGACGTACATTGACTTCAATCTTAAGGGGAGCGTTTGACATGCCAGATAACAAACATGTTTATGCCATATTTACTTTAAATATGCATCAATCACTTTCATATTTATGGTATGATGAAATGACAACATATACATGAATATAAGACCTCATATCGCCTTCTACCCGCCCCCATTTAGGGGGCAGCGGCTCCCCCCCCCCCCCTTCTAAATTTTCAGAACGCTACTCCTCTGTTAGTATTGGTCCCATCCCCTTCTTATGTGTATGGGTAATATTACTAAAGGTGATGTTCAATTATATGTTCAAATATTTTTGTTGTTTGCTTATGTTTAAATGTTTTTTTTATTTCTGCCAAACATTTTTAAGAAAAATATTTACCAAAAAATCCTATCATAATAATAAAAATAAGAGCACACCTTTGAAGAGAAACAATTCCTCTTGCTCCCAGTTTAAATCAACCCAAAACTAGCTGAGGAGTAGCAATTTGAATATGAAATACTTACGATTTGAGATACGAGCCCTTCAAGTTTGCGAACAGTCGGTAATTATATGGAATTTCTGTATGACATTTTCTCCCAATACTGCTGAAAGTGTTGCCATTTCTCAGATTGTTTTTATTTTTTTTTATTTCCCCCCCCCCCCCCCCCGTCTGGTAAGCCAGACGCTCCCCTTAAGTATATGTATACCATTTTGTGAAGTTTAGGAAGGATCTGTGGGAGTAAAAAGGGTCAAGTGAGATTGCTTAGAAGCCTGTTAATCGCTGGAGGCCCTTTTTAAACTAAACAAAATCGTCGAATAATAGCCAAAGTAAAGATAAAAGGACGGTACCGTTACAGAGGGGGTTAACACAGGACATCTGGGGAAGAATGTTACTATGAAGGGGAGATGGGCTAGTTGTTCTGGTCCCCCTTCTTCCTCATGTTTAGCCCCATTAGTTTTCAAATGTTTAGACGTTTGGCCCGTTAGTTTGGCTATTTCCAGACCTTTTACCCGATTTCGTTGTTAATTTTAAGATCGATTTTGCTATTTATGTGTCGAGTTATTCCTGGCGAGCGAAAGAGAGCCTGTAATTATAAGAGAAACCGGCCCTCGGCCGGGACATTTTTCTACCGAACAATGTACAAATTTATCTTGAAGGAGGCTCTTGGGGGGTGATATATATATATATATACATTAACCAAGCAGTCTTCAAATAATAACAGACATGACAAGACATGAATATAGGAAAGGTGAGACAAGCAATCAAATTTACCCTGCGATATCAAACTGCAGAGATATACATCGTAGGTCCTCATTAACGTCTGATTGAGACAGACGACCAAAGGGAGAGAACTTGTAAGAACCACAATCAAATACTACTATATCAACAACTTATTAGTGAGCTGGTTTGTTACGCCAAACAAAGCACCAAAACACTACTGTTAACCCTTACTGTACCGGCGACGTCTTCCTAATATGATTTCAGCTACATTGAGACGATTCTATGAAGCTTAGGAAAGATATATGGTGGATAAAAGGATTAATTGAGATAGTCTGTAGCCTTTTAATGGGTAGATGTCCTTCCTAACCTGAATTAAATCGTCTAATAGTTGTTAGAATATAATGAAAATAACGGCACCGGTACTGCATGGGTTAAAAATATACGATGTACAATCGTACAATCGCGCTAAGAAGTCATGACTCGATTTCCAGTACCTTTTGTTCAGAAAGTGCTATCTGGCAACTATTGAGGTTCTACTGTCATATATTACACACAGGGGAGAACTGTATTGAAGGAAGCGATACCAAAAACACGATATATAAGTATTGTTACAATATATTTATCTCATTATGTGAGAGCAAACCAAATAATATAAGTGGAGACTAACCCGAACGAAAAAAATTGAAACTCGTAGTATTTCGCTCACTAGATTCAGGATTAAAATGTGGAGCAAGTCTCTTAATGCTTGTATTACTTTTTAAACCAACAATACTGGGAGAAAAGTATCTCATAAAATTAAAACCAACAGATAAAACTAATATTCAAACCATAAGTGTCAATAAATCACGTAACTAAACATTTAACAGATTGTTTTTTTCCACATTTAATTCTCTATGTGGGACAATAGTCTGCCTGAAAAACAAGGGTCTCCAGTATATTTTGGAAGAAAGCTTGAATACTCGAGAACAGCTTGTAATTTGTATAGACAAACGATTAATTTTTACTTTTTAGAATATATAATAACCCATAGGGAGACCCATATAAAAACGGAAGATGGAAAGGCAAGTAAAAAAGGACAAAGGTGAATATAAATGCAAAGAGATATACTCCCCTCATATCCTGACAATGACTGACTCGGTCGCTGAATATCCTACCGTTCCTACGGGCCTGGGAGTGCAACATGCTAGATAGCGCATGTAAATTAATTACTCTTATTATTCTATAAAGAAATTGTAAACCAACATTACTTATATTTATTCAAACTTCAACATAAATCAAAATTGGAGGGCATAAATAGGTAAATTTTCTAAGTAGGCCAATTATTGGGAATATCCAAAGACCTATAGTTTAAAATTAGGAAACGACTGGGCTCCATGGGGCAGTGGAGAGTTGCCAGCGGTAGCCAGATTTGGGAACTATTGTCCGATCCTTAGAAAAAGCGAGTTATGACTTCTTAGCGCGATTGTACAACAAATACAGAACAATCACCAAAAAACAATGAATTAGTGTCGGAGTAACAATCAAATTTATATACCAAATACCTCCCAATGATATTAATGAAAACATGTGATCCTCCCGGCATTTGAACCTGGGTTACCACATACAATCTTAAACATTTTAACCATTAAACCATCAAGAAACTTAACCTGTACAGTACGGTCCATTGCATTATATTCTGGCAATTATTTGACGATTTTATTCAGCTTAGGAAGGACCTTTAGCAATAATAAAGCTTTAAACTATCTCAATCAATCCTTTTAACTACTACATCTCTTTCCTAAGCTGCATAATATTGTCTAATATATTAATCGAGTTTAGGAGTAAAGTTGGTTGGTGGAGAGAATTAACATGATAAATAAATAGGGAGAATAAAATACAACACACGTCGCTGGTACTCAAAGGGTTAAGTTAAGTACATGACTACGATTGTATATCCATTTATCGAATACTGGATATCAATCTAATCATAACGCATAGGCGACATAGCAATGGAGTGACAAATCGGCAATGATATCCTATAAAAAACAAAAAATCCTGACCCCCATTGCTTTTGAGATTCTAAGGCGTTCGCCCCATTAATTTGGTGATTTAAAGACCTTTCCCTCCCCCCCCCCACATTTGTCAATTTCGATACCTTTTTGTGAAACTTAGGCGTCATTTTTTTTTCCGGCGAGCGATAGCGAGCCTGAAAATTAAAATTAACCGGCCTTTGGCCGGGAAATTTTTCTGCCGAAAAATGTACACATTTATTTAGAAAGAGGGTCAAGGGTTATAATTTTAAGCTTGATGGAGTTCTAGGGAACAAACTAAAAACTTCCCCTTAAAATGCTACCTAATTTAACTTAACCTAACTGGATTAAAATAACCTTACGTAACCTAATACTAATGTGTAGTCATTCCTTTGTTGTGTCACTCATGATGCAGGATTTGGTCACCCCTTTGAACATGATGGTAATGCATCATGTATGTATGTATGTATGTATTTACTCAGGCCAATTCCCCCAATTTTCCTATTTTTTTTTCTTTTTCCGGGGGTGGCCGACTCAAGACATAGCCCGAATAGGGACAACACAATAGAAAACAATGAACACACACAAACAAAATATAAATTCACTTACATCTAAAAACGAAAAAGAAAAGCAACATACCAACAAAAATAAAGTCAGTGATCGGCCAATTAACAATATTTGTACCGCTATTTGTTTTCATCATACCTACTCCCCCCCCTTCCAATAATCACCTTCCTCTGCCCTCTACACAATTAACACTAAACTCGTTTCGTAAAATTAACCATGAGACACTCAATACCACCCAACCCCGACCAGATGGCTAGAGTAAAGTAGCAAAGAAGAGCAATTGGACAGAGGAAGAACAAGCGGAGAAGTGAGAAATACAGTAGAAAACCGAAAATACTCGGGCTTAACCCGGTTGCTTTATTGACGAAACAAAAATCTATATTTGTAAAAAGTGACTGAATACATACAACATATAACTTTACACAATTATTCATTAGTCTCTCTTATTATGGCTGTTGGCAAATAGTCAGTCTTAATGAAACTCGAATCCTATAAATCATAATAAAACTAATTGTCCCGAGAAACAGCCCTGTTCTCAACCCCTTCAGAAGACTGTAAATTATGTAATGAAATAAGGACCAAAAATACAAATATTAAAAAGGCCATATATCCAAGACACTTGAAAAACTAATGGGAGAATTACTATTAAAAAAAGAAGGAAAAAGGAGTAAATAATATTGTAAAACTTGCAAAATATTCAAACAAACAAAAACAATACTTACATTATTGGAAAAGGAGAGAAAAGAGTATAAAAGAACTCGACGAAAGAACAGAAAATTAAGAACACGGGGAAAATTAGGAGAGCTAAAGTTTTTGTAAATTAAAAGGAAATAAGAAATGTGTAACAAGAAAATTATTAATAAGAAATACAAAAAAGAAAAAGACAAAAAAGTGACATCATAATTATTTGAAAAACAAGAAATCATATAGAAAATATTAACAGCAGTGAGAAGATGAAGACATACTGTACATGTACACTCGGATACCATGGATAGTCTGTAGCCCACTCATAAGAATCTGTGGACTTTTCTTTTTCTTTATGCAATTATGAATATCTGGATTGATTTTTAGATAGATGTTGCATTTCAATAAAAAATATATATAGTTTCATAGTTGATGTATTGAAAATATTATTCATAAATTCATTTCCAGAGATATACCTCCATAATAATATTATAATTAGGTGAAGTCTACGAATAATTATGAGTGAGGTAGAGACTACGGTAACCGAATGTAGACTCTGGAATGATCTTCCAAATTATATAACATTAATTCAAGACTCCACTACTTTCAAATTTAACCTAAGGGGATGGTGGCTATTTCTTTTGTCTTAATATATACATTAATTAATTTTAGCTTTCTCGCTAGACCTCCATTAAAAAAAAAAAAAAAAAAAAAAACACACACACACACACACACACCCTTCAAGCTAGTGTGTACATATTTCGATATACAAATGTCCGGCCGAAAGCCGGTTCCTCTTAATTATAGGCAGGCTATCGCTGCTCGTCAGGAAAAGATCGACACCTAAATGACACGAAAAGTCTTAATATTGACAACGAATTGGAGCGAAAGGTCTTAAATCGACAAACTAATAGGCCGTAGTTATTGAAATCTGAAAACAGATGTGGCTAAATATGAGGAAGAAGGGGGACAATCAAAACGACCCCCCCCCCTTTAAAAAACACATATTGCACACATGATTAATTAGCATGCTAAGCTTTATGATTCATATAATAATCAATATATGTTATAATCGTATTTAAATTATCGTTAAACTCGTAGGCTATTTAAATGATCTTTCAAAACCTTTATGATTATTTTTTATCATTGTGTGTATTATTATTATGTTAAAATAGGACTTCAGAGGCTATCAACCATATTGGATTATTAAGCAAGCACAGTGTTAGCAAACAATATTGTCAGGACTAGCGCCCCTTTTCGAGAACCCCAGTTCCTTGTACATTATTGTACAAGGGACATTATTATTCTACCACCTCGCTGATTATCTTCTGACTACTTAAACAAACTATTTATTATTTAATGGGCTCTGTTACCGCTAAACTAATGAATGTAATATCATTTAATTTACTGTGGAAAAATACACTTACTTACTTCTTAATTAAATCTCTTATCAATTCAAGGCTCCACTACTTTCAAACTAAACTTAAAGGAACACATATTACACACACAATAAATTAGCGTGCAATAAATTACCATGATGCGGTAATGGTTAGAGTGTTTAAGACCTGTATTTGGTAACCTATGATCGAATCCCGGGACGATCACATGATGTCATTTAAATTATTGGGAGGTGTTGGGTATCCAGTGAAATTAATAAAAATTGGATCACTTATTTACTTACCTACATAGCCTACTTACTTAATTTAGTAAGGCACACATCTATGTGTGAATGCATTTGTTATTAATACAAATATAGATTATTAGTAGGTTCAGTGATATTTCGTCGCGAGGTCGGTCTATATGA
Organism: Paralithodes platypus; assembly: GCA_032716605.1. Lineage (NCBI taxonomy): Eukaryota > Metazoa > Arthropoda > Malacostraca > Decapoda > Lithodidae > Paralithodes > Paralithodes platypus. The sequence goes on along the minus strand of CM064553.1, from coordinate 2,445,305 downwards.
TCTGTGCCCCATGAATATTCTTTCCTCTCACTTAAACATTAGGCTACCATAGCGCGCTTGAGAATGTGAGCATGATTATATTAATATCTAGTATTCGAGAATGGATAATAAGTCATAGGCTTGTGCATAAACCTTTAGCCGTCCTGGTGGTGTAGTGGTTAGAGTGTTTAAAAATCTGTGTGTGATAACCCTGTTTCGAATCCCGGTGAATCACATAATTATATGCTTTCATTAATTTCAATGGAGGTGTTTGGTGTTGTTGGTGAAATTAATAAAAATATAGATTGAGTGTTAGGGTATGTTACTCAGTTACTTGTTCGTCAAGGGGAATCCACGCATTGCGAGCTAAGCTCATTATTATCGCGCCTCCTTAACTAAAAATGTATTGCGTGAAATGCATGTTAAGTGTTTTATGTACTGTTGGAATGGCTGTGGATGTGTGTGTAGTCTGTATTTTAGCCAATTGGCGACATCGGAAACGAAGGCTTAGGGTGGATCTGTATGGTACCATTCTCACTATAGACGGTACCGTCTCGCCCGAAGGCTTAGGTAGCCATCAGCTTAGGTGAACCATATGATACCCATCTCGCCTTGTACCATTTTTGCCAACCCCAGATGGGACGTCACAACGTCGTCCACTTATTCCAGGTACCTATTTACAGCTAGGTGAACTGAGGCTAACACATGAAAGGAGACAAGCCCAATTTGTCTCCGCCCGGCCGGGGATTGAACCCCCGACCCCTCGTGTGTGAGACGAGAGCTCTACCTACTAGGCTACGGGCTGTGTGTGTGTGTGTGCGTGTGTGTGATTGAGAGGCAAGGGGAAGGAGAGGGGGGAGAAGACATTCTTTATATATCAAGTTACTCAAGTATGTAAACAGGAAGGGGAGGCGAGAGAGAGAGAGAGAGAGAGAGAGAGAGAGAGAGAGAGCAGGCAAAGTAAGAAATAATAGATCACCAAAGAGGAATAACGACATAGAGTAAATAAGAAGGTGTCTTGTAGAAAAACCCGAAGATAATGGATTGGAAAGGAGAATAGAGAGAGAAGGGGAAGAGAGGCAGGAGATAATAATAGGAGAAACTTGGACGTGAACGGTATATTATCGTCATACTTAACCTCTCTCTCTCTCTGCCAACTACCTTAGTCGATAATTTTGGGGTATATTTCCTCTTCTTCATAAATGCTATACCTTGCCCTTTTAATCTTTGCTTCACATATACAGTATATATATATATATATATACAGTATATATAATTGGTTTGCTATATTTTAATCTTCCACTCCTACTCCTCCACTTGTTTCTCCCTCCTCCACTCTCTCTCTCTCTCTAGTTACCCAAGACGGTGCACCCAAGTGGAAGCAATAACAGCGACATCACCTCCTAGCACTGCCTCTGCCTGCCCCCCACCCCTCTAGCTCTAGCTCTATCTCTCTCTCTCTCTCAATACAGCACGCAACCATGGCTGGACGTTAGAATTGAAAAGGTTCACCAGTATCATTAAGTGTGGGGGAAACTTTTCACATATATCTTAGAAGTTGTATTTTTTTTTTCAGTTGAGCAGTTCAAGAAGAGAGTAGACAACATTTTGCACACTCTGCAATGAGTGTGATGCACTACACAATCTCTCTCTTTCCACTTCGAGTATTTCCCTGGAATGGACCGCAAGGTCAGCTTTGAGATACTAACTATTCCTTGTACCTCTCTCTCATTCCTTATTACCTCTCTCCTACCCTACCTCGTTATCTTTCTTTCTCCACCTCTCGTCCTACCTCACTTATCTCTCTCTCTCTGTCAGTCATGGTCAAGAGTCATTACACAGTTGGTCAGTCCCAGACCAAATAATATAGGTTGCTTTATGTCAATAATTATGTCCTAAAATTAACATTAATCCATACAAAAAGGCATCACACGAGAGATTTATCCTTGTCTCGTGATCCTCATTTTCAAGCAACATTTTGAGATTATTTTGCAATAGTATTGGCAACTAGAAGTGGGTTATTATAAGTGACTGAAATCTTATTAACGTTAATTTAAGAAACTGACAGGCATTTTGTTTAAGCCTCGACGCCTTTAACTCCTCCTTTAGCTCCCTCCCTCACTCGCTACTACTTCCGCTGTCCTCTTCCTTGTTTCGAGGCATTAAAAGTGATCAAAATTATTAGTAATTAGATATAATGCAGTAGGATTTCAGAGGATTTGACCCCTACTGGACTATTAAGCCAGCACACGGCAAGTCATGAATAGCGTCATAACTGGAGGCCTTCTTCGAGAACCCCATTCCCTGGATGCAAAAGTATTGTTTTGCCTGTCCTAGGCTATATATGTCTGCCAGTGCAGAGTTCCTAAAAAAAAGTTGAGGGACAACATTCTAGTGCGATACTTTCTATAGTTCAAGACAAATTTGCAACGCCCTTTCCAAAAGATTTTTCCTATGCGCATGACGAAGACAAAACACAAAGCTGTCTGTAACAAGCATCTCCTCCAATGTTGAATGATAGTCGTTATTATAATTTATTGTTGAGTATTGGAAACAAGTGTGGTGAATTTGATTAATGTAGTGAAATTAATAGGAGGAGGAGATGTTTGTGAGAGCAAGCTGGATTACTCTCTGTGTAGGTGAGACACAAACAAGAATAGGGAGGGAAGCCAGACAAATGAAACAGAAGTTCCAGCAATTTTTCATCACATGCCTATGAGGCCTCCCCTGGGCATTGTCCTGCTCTATTGGTTTCTACAATCTTCCCATAATTAAGAGTAGGAAACATAGGGCTAAAATCTTCAGCGGAGGAAATTTTCATGATCTTTATTAATTTGGTATCAGATCTGCATTATATCAGTAAGTTACTTAAAGTTCTATCACGCCAATAGGCGTTAATGCGCCCCAATGTTCTAGGTATATTTTTCTAGATCAATAGTTCATTAGTCGCTATACCTTGCCATAAACCCAATCTGTACCCGCGACGTCCTTTTCATTATAGTCCAGAAATTATTAGACGATTTTATTTAGCTTAAGACAGACGTGTAGCAATAAAACTACTATAAACTATCTCAATTAACCCTATCAATTACCACAGATCCCTCCTAAGCTGCATAAAATCATCTAAATATATCTGAAATATAACGACAGACATCTCCGGTAGTGCAGGAGTTATTTAAAGAGCTTTATATTTCTCCTGTTTCCCTACTTACTCTAGTGTGCATGTGTGTTGTGTTTGTCCTGTCCGTCCTGCGAACGATACAACACACGCATGTTTTCGACTCCTGATACCTTTAAGCTTAAGGGGAGATGGGCTTATTGATTTGCTTAGTGTTTAGATGTGCTTAATATGTTTTAGTTTCCTCCCTAGACCTCCATCAAGCTGTAAAAAACACCGCTTAGACCCCAATTCAAAATAAATGTGTATATTTTTAGGTAGAAAAATATCCCAGCCGAAGGCCGGTTACTCTTAATATTACAGGCTCGCTATCGCTCGTCAGGACAAAAATCGACACCTGGATGGCACGAAAGGTCTTAATATTGGCAAAGAAATATGGTGTAAAGTTTTAAAAAACGCCAAACTAATCTGCCGAACGTCTTAAAATCTAAAAAAACAATGGGGCTAAACACGAGGGAGAAAGGATGCCAGAAAAACAACCCATCTCCCCTTAACTTCTTAAGATCCCTTCCTCACCTCCTACTACTTTCACCCCTCTCCTTGCCTCGAGACAGTAATGTGATCAAATGTATTGACCCCTTCAGCACGATGACGTAATTTTCATCTTATTCTGGTCACCATTAAACAATTTGCTTTAGCTTATAATGTATACCTCTACGACTGAAATGGGTAAATACGGACTCAATAATCCCTTTAAATAACACAGGTCCTTCTTAAACTGCCTAGAATCGTCTAAGTTTAGCCGGAAAAAAAGGCAAAAAGACGTCATCGTGCTGAAGGGGTTAAAAGTCTTGTTACTCAGTTACTCAGTTACTTGTTCGTCAAGGGGAATCCACGCAATGCGAGCTAAGCTCATTATTATCGCGCCTCCTTAACTGGGAATGTATTGCGTGAAATGCATGTTAAGTGTTTTATGTACTGTTGGAATGGCTGTGGATGTGTGTGTAGTCTGTATTTAGCCAATTGGCGACATCGGAAACGAAGGCTTAGGGTGGATCTGTTTGGTACCATTCTCACTATAGACGGTACCGTCTCGCCCGAAGGCTTAGGTAGCCATCAGCTTAGGTGAACCATATGATACCCATCTCGCCTTGTACCATTTTTGCCAACCCCAGATGGGACGTCACAACGTCGTCCACTTATTCCAGGTACCTATTTACAGCTAGGTGAACTGAGGCTAACACATGAAAGGAGACAAGCCCAATTTGTCTCCGCCCGGTCTGGGATTGAACCCCCGACCCCTCGTGTGTGAGACGAGAGCTCTACCTACTAGGCTACGGGCTGTGTGTGTGTGTGTGTGTATGTGTGTGTGTGTATACTTAATGGTGTTTTACAAGATTAAGATATATTTTGGTAGTGTCCCGTCAACCTATTACTGTAGCATACTTTCCTTTATGTGTGTGCGTGTGTTTGGTTGAGTGTGTATGTGTTTAATGGGAGATTGGGTGGGTTTTTTTTAGACCCCTTCTCCCTCATGTTTAGTTACATTAGTTTTCATATTTTAAGATGTTTGCCCCATTACTTCGTCGATTTTAAGACCTTTCGCCCCATTTCTTTGTCAATATTAAGACCTTTCGTGCTATTAGGTGTCGATTTGTTTTCCTGGCGAACGACAGTGAACCTGTAAAGTTACTACCGAAAAATTTACAAATTAATCTAGAAAGTGGATCTAATGGATATATATTTGTTTTTAGCTTGATGGAGGTTTAGGGAGGAACCTAATAAACAGATAAATAGGCCTAAATGATCCAAAAAAAAAATTCAGAAATAGAAAGCCTAATGATTATTAGTATCAGGGTCCAGAGAATATAGGGTCAACGCACGCGCAGGTACCTGTGAATGAGTGACGTCACAGGCCCCACGCTCTGCCTGAACCCCTCATATAAGACATCTTGTTTTTGTGATATATTGAACTATGCGTGTAAATAGAATCTTATTTAATGTTACAGGACAAAAGAAAACATTAAAATATATCAAGCTTAGTATATTTTACAATTAAATGTGCATACATATGAGGTAATATATTATGGATGATAGCGAGCATACCAATGAATAACATGTAGGCTATAGGCTACACCAAGAAAGTGCTTACATTAACTTTATATGAGAGACAGAGAGAGTGGGAGTGGTTGATACCTGATTAGGGGCTACTTATTCCTAAGGAAGGGCATATTATAATGTCATTAGTGAAGGAACGGACACACACACAAACACCCACACAGACTAGTGTGTGTGTGGACAAGCGGTGATGTGTGTGTGTGTGTGTTGATCTGAGTGAAAATCTGTGAGTGTATGTGTGTATGGGATAGTGGGAATGAGTGTTTGTGTATGCGTATCTTGCTCACCTTTATCATGACAAAAGGACTGCATTTTACAAACCAAGAGTGTGTGCGTTGAATTCTAGCTTGTCAATGTTAAGCTGATAAATCTTTTTAATGCCCTATGAATTTTCCGCCAAGTAGAATGGACACACACATACTTATGCACACACACACACACACACACACACACACACACACACACACACACACACACACACACACACACACACACACTCACGCACGCACATACACTTACGCACACTCACTAACACACACACACACACACACATGCATTTTACAAACTCATGTGTGTGTGTGGGTTGGGGTTAGTTTCTAGCTTGTCAATGTTAAGCTGAATATTTTTCCTAACGGCATACACACAGTCACACACACGCACTACATTTTATAAACTGTGTGTGCATGTGTGTGTGTGGGTTGGGGTTAATTCTCGCTTGTCAATGTTAAGCAGAATAGTTTTCCTAACGTCATACACACACACACACACGCACTGCATTTTACAAACTGTGTGTGTGTGTGTGTGTGTGTGTGTGCGCGCGCTTTTAAATTTTACCTTGCCCATGTTAAGCTGATGATTGTTTCTACTGTCATATTACCAGCTGCCAAATGATCACACCCACATTAGAATTAGAATTAAAACAGCAAGCTACAAGGGCTATGTATTCATTGATTAGTAAATGCAGACAATTTAATTTACCAGTTGATATACAGCTTGAATTGTTTAAAGCAATGGTTAGACCAGCTATGTTGTATGCTGCTGAGGTATGGGGACATTATGTTATTAGAAAATTAGAACAGCTTCATTTGAGGTTTTTAAAGCATACATTACATGTTCATAAGTATACTAGTAATGACATGTTGTATGGTGAACTTGGTGAATATCCTATAGACATAAATATTAAGTGTTCAATGATCTGTTACTGGGTGAGATTAATTACTGGTAAAACAAGTACGGTAAGTTAAGTTATATAATGTACAAGTGTTTGTTACATTTGGATCAGGTTGGTGTTTATACTTCACCTTGGTTGAATTGTGTTAACAGTATTTGTAATGACTGTGGGATGTCTAGAGTCTGGTTGTCACACAATATAATAACCCCAGCCTGGTTCAGATTGGCAATAGAACAATAGCTTAAAGATCAACGGATAACAAAATGCAATAGTAATTTGTCAAGTAGGGCCATTTGTAGTAGCTATAGAACTTATTCATTTGTCTTCAGTATGGAGGATTAACTTGCGAAATTGGATAAGGGAGAGAGACTAGCTATAAGTAAACTGAGAGAAAGTAATAATAAATTACCAGTTAATACTGGTAGACACAGAAATGTTGATAGAGAAGACAGGGTATGTACTAAATGTAATGAGAATGTGGTGCGGGACGAATACCATTTGTTGTTTATATGTCAAAATGAGGATATTGTACAGTTAAGGAATAGATATATTTCTCATTACTACAAGCATAACCCAACACAGTATAAATATATACTGTTAAGGAATAATACTAACTTAAAATGTATGAGGAATCGGTCACCTCTTCTCAAAAGAACGTTTACTATGTATAGATAGATCAAGTCGTAGGACATTTAATATAATTTGCTTAAGATGTACCAGTGTATTTACGTGTACGCTAATATACTGGGAACTGGGAATATCCATTACGATACTTGTCTAAGTAAAATGGATTGATTATAAAGTAACTAAGACAGGACAACACGAGCGCTGCTCAATTCCTGTAAACTACAAATAGGCAAATAGGTAAATACACACACACACACACACACACACACACACATTGTAATTGTCTCAACTTCTGATGTTGTTAGTTAAGCCTTTGAGTACCAGCTACGTGTGTTATATTGTATTCTAGCTAGGATATATTAACCCGGGAACTGCAGGAAGACTCTTAAGAGTTCCCCCGGCGGACTCCGGGAAGACTCTTAAGAGTCAGGGAAAAAAAAAATCAATTTAAAACACCGGGAAAAAAAAAAAAAAAAAATGCCCCTGGGCCATGCAAAATATCACCACTCTACCTCCCCTCCTTCCCCACTTTCCTCCCATCCTTCAGTTATCACCTATTTTCCCTGTTATTCCCTTATTCTGTGGTATATTTTTGTGCTAACATTAGCGAGTTGCAAGCAGGTAAAATAAATATTTTAGTGATGGAAACAGCTCAAATACATGCGCACAGGCAGAGGTGTCTCATACCCCCCATGCGCACTTCAGAGGTTAATACGATATTATGCAGCTTCGGAAGGATCTACGGTAGTTAAAAAGGTTGGTTGAGATAGTTGGAAGCCATATTATTGCTAGAGGTCCTTCCTAATCTGAATACAATGGTCTAATAGTGGCTACACTATAAAGAAAAGGACATCACCGGTACTTTATGGGTTAACTGTATAGTAACTAACATCATTGTTTTTATGATATATATTTCAAGATAGGTATCTTAGCATTCATAATTCCAAATCATTATCATACCACACACAACTAGAATTATAAAACATCCGCTTTGTTTCACCTGTATGTTCGTGATTGAGTTCTCAAAGTGAATGAACTGACCGACCTCCCACTGACCCCTAGCCTCTGTCCCCACTGTGGGGAGAATGACGTCATGCGCGAAAGACAGCGCGTTTTCTTTGAGCGGTGGGTTGACCCTATATTCTCTGGACCCTGATTAGTATGGTTATTTTATTAGGCTATGAATATTCTTATATTATAATCATTAGTATCATTACTATTCACACAAGTTATGTTTAGTGCTTTTATCAGCGTTTAATCTATTAGGCTACCAAACAGCACACAAAACCATATTATTGTTCAAACCTACTGTACTCTCACTCTCATATCGGGGTTGCTCTCTCTATTAGAAGTAAATGCTGACCACCTTGCTGGCGTCGTATCATCTGTGTGGCCAGTGTGTGTATATAAGTCTATGTAAATTGTTTGGCCAGTGCATCTATGTAAATTCTCTCTTCCCCCCCCCCCCTCTCTCTCTCTCCATTAACCGCCTCACAACCTAATTTGCTTGCGTTTCTCCCTCGTTGCCCCCCTTATGGTATGAATATCTCCCAGCTTGCTTACCTCGACCTCTCTCTTTATTCCATCCTTGTTTTCCCTCCAACCCAGATACTTATTGTTCTTATCTGAGAGTGAAATGAGGCGAAAACAGGTAAATACATGTGAGAGGGACATTATCTAGGGGAAAAGACAAAGAAGAAAAAAGAAAGCAAAAAGCATAGGAGGAAACAAGAAGGGATCGAAAATGAAAATGATCGAAAACAAAAACATACTAGTACCCCGATAATTTCTCTCTCTGAGAGAGGACTAAGAACACAGGGGAGATGCACAAGAGAGGGAGGAAGGATAATAGTGATAGGAGTACACAGGAATACAAGCGAGGACTAGAAAACAGGCGAAACGTGAGGTAGAGGCACAGAAGGGGTAAGAAGCGTAATAGTGATAAAGGAGTGCAAAGGAATGCAAGGAAACAAAGGACTAGGAAACAGGAAGAAAGTAAGGTAAAGCCACAGGAGAATTAGAAAGCATAATAGTGATACCTACAGGAATGCACAGGAATACAAGGAAACAGAGGACTAGGAAGCAGACAGAACGTACGGTAGAGGCGCAGGAGAGAGGAAGGATAATAGTAATACAGGATTACACAGGAATAAAAGACACAGGGGAGGTAGGAAGCATAATAGTGATAAAGGAGTACATAGGAATACAAACAACTGGAGAGGTAGGAAGCATAATAGTGGTAAAAGAATACACAGGCATACAAGACACAGGGGAGGTAGGAAGCATAATAGTGATAAAGGAGTACACAGGAATACAAACAACTGGAGAGGTAGGAAGCATAATAGTGATGAAGGAGTACACAGAAGAGGTAGGAAACATTAGAGCAATAAAGGAATAAACAAAAAAGGTAGGAAGCATAACGTTGGTAAAGGAGTAAACAGGAGGGAGGAAGCGAAATAGCGATAAAGAGAGCCACACACAAGGTAGGAAGCATAATAGTGAAAAAGGAGTACACAGGAAAGGTGGGAAGCATAATAGTGATAAAGGAGTACACAGGAAAGGGAGGAAGCATAATAGTGATACAGGAGTACACAGGAAAGGTAGGAAGCATAATAGTGATACAGGAGTACACAGGAAAGGTAGGAAGCATAATAGTGATACAGGAGTACACAGGAAAGGTAGGAAGCATAATAGTGATACAGGAGTACACAGGAAAGGGAGGAAGCATAATAGTGATAAAGGAGTACACAGGAAAGGGAGGAAGCATAATAGTGATACAGGAGTACACAGGAAAGGTAGGAAGCATAATAGTGATACAGGAGTACACAGGAAAGGGAGGAAGCATAATAGTGATATAGGAATACACAGAAAAGGTAGGAAGCATAATAGTGATAAAGGAGTACATAGGAGAGGTAGGAAGCATAATAGTTGATATAGGAATATACAGAAAAGGTAGGAAGCATAATAGTGATAAAGGAGTACATAGGAGAGGTAGGAAGCATAATAGTGATATAGGAATACACAGAAAAGGTAGGATGCATAATAGTGATAAAGGAGTACACAAAACAGGCAGGGAGCATAATAGTGATAAAGGAGTACACAAAACAGGCAGGGAGCATAATAGTGATAAAGGAGTACACAAAACAGGCAGGGAGCATAATAGTGATAAAGGAGTACACAAAACAGGCAGGGAGCATAATAGTGATAAAGGAATACACAAAACAGGTAGGGAGCATGACTGTGATAAAGGGAGACAAGAGAAGTAGAGATCATAATAGTGATACATAAATAGGTAGGGACCATAGTAGTGATAATGGAATAGGCTACATAGGAATACAATCAGCCGTAGACCGGTTGATTCTTACGATGCTGCTTATACAGTAGAGTCATGTTATGGTGCTGTCTTTTTGTAACACTGTTAAGGTTGGTGTGGTTGCAGATACTGCAGGTGCAGGTGCTGCAGGGGGACTCTGTTGAGTCTTGCAGAGGCACGGTTAGCACTATACCAACATCAGCCACAGTGATGACTTGGTCGGGCAGTGCTGTGGCAGGACTTTATTGTACTACAGTACACCCCAACTACTGAAAGGCAACCCCGTCTGATAGATGACGTTAAACCATTGTATGTATACCTGGCCTGTATAAAATAAAATCATCAAATTAAAAAGGGAGGTTCTTAAAATGTAAAACGCAGTTAATCGGGAGTTGAAAGCGATATGTAATATAAACTGCATAACGTCGCATTAAAACCATAGCAAACAATCAAACAGTATGCTGTTGGATGGATAAGGTAACAGCAAGAAACATCTGTGCACCTAGTAATGCACAGAACAGTGAAGAAAAATACAAACATAATGAAATAAAATAATGATATACGAAAAGGAGAGGAAAAGAAGAGCAAGGTAAAAAAGAAAAGGAGTACAAAGGAGTACAAAGGAGTACAAAGGAAATCAAGCAACAACAGTTCTAGTGATCCTTCTAGGTTGCTTGTCCTCCAAAACACTGAGGATCAAGTGTCCAAACAGTGGTTTAGAGTGGAAAGGGAATTACTGCCCTGGAACTAATGGCCGTGGCAGGATTAGGAAGTTCGTAGGGGACAGATGGGTTAGTAACTGAGGGGGGGGGGGGGATAAAATAAAGTTATTCATTTACAAACGCAGTCAGTCGCGGGTTTGATGCGAGATATTTGTCTAGGCGGAGTTTATATGAATCAACGGTGATGCAGTCTATAACGTTTCGGGGAAGCCCATTCCACAAGTTGACAACTCGATTGAAGAAGAAATTCTTAGATTCGTGTGAGTTAAAAGATTTACCAATAATTTTGCAACCGTTTCCCCGCGTGTAATTAGATTGGTCGATAGTGAAGTACTTACTACAGTTCATATTGTCGATGCCTTTGATGATTTTGAACACTTGAATTAAGTCACCTCTTAATCTGCGCTGGGTTAAAGGAAATAGATTTAATTCTCTAAGACGCTCTTCGTATGGTTTGTTCTTTAGGCTAGGTATCATTTTGGTAACTCTACGTTGAACTCGTTCTAGCTTGTTTATATCTTTTTGGTAATAAGGGCACCAGGATTGAACACAGTATTCCAGAAGAGGGCGGACTAAGGAATTGTAAAGGGTTAGGATAACTTCTTTTTGGATTTATGCTCAAATGACCTGCCTATAAAGCCAATTATTTTGTTTGCCTTCTTAACAACTTCTGAACATTGTTGACTCGGTTTTAGGTTACTCGATATTGTTACTCCCAGATCGGTTTCTCTGTTTACATTCTTAAGCTGAGTGCCATTCATCGAATAGTTTGCTTTCTCATTTAGGTATCCGATATGTAGTACTTTACATTTATCCGCATTGAAATTCATTTGCCAAATTTGGGCCCAACATGACAATTTATCTAGATTGTGTTGCATATCGTCAACTTGTTCTTTTGAGAGTACGCTATTTGCAATTTTTGTATCGTCAGCAAATTTTGAGATTGTACACGTGAGACCCTCATCTATGTCGTTGATGTAAATTAGAAAGAGAATTGGTCCTAGTACCGATCCCTGGGGTACCCCGCTACTTACATTGGTCCATTTAGATGCATTACCGTTTATGACTACTCCTTGCTTTCTGTCGCTGAGCCAATTTTCTATCCATTTCAACACACCGTCTTGTATTCCATGCGCTTTTAGTTTTAGCAGTAAACGTTTGTGGGGAACTTTGTCAAAGGCCTTTTGAAAATCAAGGTATATAATATCTACAGCTTTACTCTCATCGTAGAGGTTGAGGATATCGTGGAAGAAGTCTAAGAGGTTTGTTAAACAGGAACGTTTTTTACGAAAGCCGTGTTGAGTATCTTTAAGTATGTTATTTTCCTCTAAGTGATTTACGAGTCTGTCTCGCATGACCGTTTCTAGCATTTTACATACAACTGAGGTTAAGCTAATTGGACGATAGTTACTGGGTAGGGATTTGCTGCCTTTTTTGAATATCGGTGTTACGTTGGCTAGCTTCCACTGATCGGGCATAGTTCCAGACTGCAAGGATTTATTGAATAGTAATGTCAGTGGTTTGGAGAGCTCATCCTTAGCTTCCTTTAGAACTCTAGGCGAGATTGTATCAGGTCCAGGCATTTTATTTACCTTGAGTTTATCTAAACAATTCAATACTTCTCTCTCTGTAACGGTGATATTGCTTAGAACATCTGAATTATCAATCTGAATCGGCGATGGTGTAGGGATATCACTGAGGTCTTCTGTTGTAAAAACTGATGCAAAGAAGGTATTGAGGGCATTACTCATTTGTACTTCGTCTTTGGTGTATTCTCCATTTTCATCGACTAACGGTCCAACAGTTGAAGTAACTACTTTTTTCTTTCTGATATAACTATAGAATTCTTTCGGGTTTGTTTTACTTTGATTCGCAATATGTAACTCTAAGGTCTTTTTACTTTGCTTAATTAACTTTTTGGCTTTGCGTCGTAGCTCTACAAATTTCAGCCGTTCTTCGTCATTTTGTGAGGATTTTAATCTCTCATTTGCAATTTTTTTTAGCAAGCAGGCAGTTTGAAATATCTTTATTCCACCATTTGGGCTTATTATTATGGCCTGGACGCCGTATTTTCGATGGTATGCAGTGTTGCACTGCTTTTAGGTAAGTGGCTTCGAATAACTTCCAAGATGTATTTATGTCGTTATTGTGAATTAAAAAGCTCCAGTCAGTTTCTTTAAACATAGCTCTAAGTTTATGGAAGTTTGCTTTCTTGAAATTAGGGACTTTTTCGATGCTACTATTTGGTTCGTTACTAGTAAACTTTAAAGTGAAAGTTATCGTACGATGGTCGCTGTTACTGAATTCATCACCAACATTCAAATTCTCTATTAATTCTTCTTTTGTTGCAAGTACAATGTCAAGAACGTTATTACCACGGGTCGGCGTTCGAACAAATTGATAAAGCGAACTCTCTTGCAAGTTCGTATACAAGTCATGTCCGGAGTGTGAAGTAAGAGTATCGCCCCACTTGGTCACAGGTAAATTAAAGTCGCCAAAAATTACGGTATCTTGTGAGTTACTTACATCTGCAATTTGTTCATAAATGTCTCGGTCAGTTTGCACTGATTGAGCTGGAGGTCTGTATATTAATGCAAGTATTATGTTTGTACCTTTATTATTCTTTATTAGCACAAAAGATGCGTCGATGTTCACAATTTGAGGTTTTGACAAGAGGGTAGGGTTAAGACTTTCTTTGATATAAAGTAAAACGCCACCTCCATTTCGATGTATTCGGCTTTTCTCAAACATTACATAACCGGGAAGTGAATACTCTGCTAAAAAGTCTCTATCTTCTGTATTGAGCCAAGATTCTGTTATGCCAATCACATCATAATTTTCTGTAAACACTAGCTCCTCTAAATCTGAAAATTTATTGCGTATGCTACGAGCGTTTGCATAGAAAACCTTTAAATTTTTTATTTTAGAACTCACGGAACGCTCTTTAATAATATTTTTGGTTCTTGTCGGATCTACATTTATGTTCATGGCTGTCCTCGGTCCTCGCTGTCTTCGGTCCTTATCGCTGGTGGTCCTCGGTTGCCTCTGTTTTTTTCTTGGCGTTGGATGATTTATGTCACTGTTGCTTCTTCTCGGATGGCGTTTTTTGATCCATGGCTGCGGACTGCTTCGTGTAGGAGACGACCCATGCGTGCTGAACCCACAGGGTTTAGATGAGTGACATCCTTGCGGAACAGAGTAGGCTGGTTGTAGAAGTTGTCCCAGAGGTTGATGAATTCAACTTCTTCCCTCAGACACAAATATTTTAGTCGGCTATTTGTGCTGAAGGCCTTGTCGTAGAATTTGTCAGGTGCGTCGATCTTGGGGATAATGCCTGAGATGATGATATTCCTTGACTTGTTTTTGTAGTGCTGGATCATCTTGCGATATTTCTCCATCAACTCTTCGGATCTGGTGCGCATGACGTCATTTGAACCAGCATGGATGACAAAAAGGGTATTTTCATTTGCATCCTTTGTGGTATCTTCGAAGGCTTCCACAATGTCGTCCAGTCCAGCTCCTGGGATGCAAAATCTTTTTCGTTGATTTGTGACTCTGTCGCAGAACTCTTCGACCTGTCCTCGTAGGAGAGAGAGAGAGAGAGAGAGAGAGAGAGAGAGAGAGAGAGAGAGAGAGAGAGAGAGAGAGAGAGCTGGATTTGACCTCTCCTATAGTTTTACAACCAGCCAACATGACCTGGTCCGTGTGTGTGTGACCAGTCTGTGAATGACTCCATACGGGGGTTTACAAGCTCGGTACCGGCTTTATGGTGTGTGGTTTACGGCATTTATCACACTACAACACACACACACACACATACATATACACACGCTCTTTTTACAAGCTGGTTCAAGGGTTTATAGTATATTCTTTACATCATTGAAGATAATACATCACACACATACTGTTTATACACACACACACATTATATATATATATATATATATATATATAATTGACCACAACCTTTACATATTCTCATTCAATATACTCAAGATAATGGTTACATGATTATTGTTGCATAATCGTGAGCGCAAGATCATATTTTTGTCAATAGTGGCAACCGTCTTGATAGCGTAATGCATTAATGCGCGGAATTTCGGTGAGAGTATCCTAGCTTCGAATCCTTGGAGTGCAATATGTATTTGTTGATTTCTTTAATTGAGTTTAGAAGTAAAGTTGGTTGGTGAAAAAATATGAATAAAAAGTATAGCCTATATATACTGTATATGTAACTAAAGGCTAGTCAGGACTAAGCGCCACCCCCATGTTTACATTGGAGACATCTGGATTTGAAGGCTTGATTGACTTGCTAGGTAGCGCCAACGAACTTGACAATAATCTCGATCCCTGACCTCTTCGTAACTTAAAAGGACCTTGAGCAAACAGGCAGTAAATATCCACACCTATTTCCTGGTGGACTCTTCCCAAATGATAGAAATGTCAGCCCGATTGCTTTCATTCAATTTAAGTTATAAGAAGTCAAGGAGTCCAGATTATCGTCAAGTTCGTTGGAGCTACCTATAATACAGATACTTGCATTGTTTCAAATTATAAGTCACCCTCTTCAGCGGTTACTTCCAGAACAGCCACAGTATCTTAACCTAACCATGCATAACTTAACTAATCATAATGTAGCTTAATGGGTGGTTTTTAGTTTGTTCCCTGGACCTCCATCAAACTTAAAATCCCCCCCCCCCCCACCTAGACCCCCTTTCAAGATAAAGTTGTACATTTTTAGGTAGAAAAATGTCCTGGCCAAAGGCCGATTCCTCTCATATTACAGGCTCGTCATCGCTCTCAAAGGAAAACATCGACACCTAAATGGCACAATAAGTCTTAAACTGACAGAAATAGGGCGACAGTTCTTAACATCGCCAAACTAATAGGGCGAACATCGTCACATATCAAAAGCAATGGGGCTAAACATGAGGGAGGAAAGGGTTCAGAAAAAAATCCCTCAAGTGGAAATCTCCCCTTAAACAGACCTATAATAACCTCACAAAACCTAACCTAGCCTCGACTAACTTAAGGGGAGATGGGTCGTTTTTCTAGACCCATTTCTCCCTCATTAGTTTTCAGATTTTATGACGTTTGCCCCATTAATTTATCGATTTTAAGTCCTTTTGACTCATTTCTTTGTCAATATTAAGACCTTTCGTGCTATTTAGGTGTCGATTTGTTTTCCTTAGCGAACGATAGTGAGCCTGTAATATTGGGGGCACATATTTCTACCGAAAAATGTACAAATTAATCTAGAAGGGGGATCTAATGGATGTTTTTTATAAGATTGATGGAGGCTTAATGAGGAAACTATAAAAATAATAAATATATGAAATAATCGGCCAACAAATAAACCCTTCCCCCTTAACAAAGTACAGCCTAATCTCACCTGAGCACAATTATTATGCTTAGAATCGTGGCCGTTTTGACCTACCTTCTTACACTTTCTTCCTCAATCAATCTTTCCTTCATCCTATGACTTGGACTGCTTTAAACTTCGTGTGTCCATTCATTTTGACCCCAGCATCACTTGAATTTGGCTCTCTGTCACTCTTTTTGGCTTTGGGTGAAACAGTCATTACAGGCACCCTGCCTTTTGTCTCCTTCACACATACAAAAACTGTTTTGGTAGGGTCAGGGTAAAGAGGTAAAGGGTAAAGAGGGAGCGGCAATTCAAGTCCGTACAGGTAGGATCAGGTAAAGCCTACTACAATGGGAAGTTAATCCTCGGTAGTGTAGGTGTGTGTGTGTGTGTTCGTTCGTGTGTGTGTGTGTGTGTGTGTGTGTGATAGAAGGCAAAATGTGGAAAAGCTGGGCGGTCTATTGTTAAGGGTGGAAATACATGGATGAAGATACGCGAACACTTAATAATAGATAATGCTTATGCATAGATTTATAATCAGAAGTTGCGCTAGTGAGCAATATGTTCTCGCTCATATGTACGTATATTTACATACATATGTGCATATGACCATACAAATACACGTACAGTACATATATATATTATATACCTTATATTCTCAACCGGGCTCGAACCATTGACAGCACATACACACAGACATACATATACATGAATATATGCACATTACATGCATATATGCTCTTATCTTATCCACCTGATACTCTCAGCCGGGCTCGAACCACAAACAGTATACACTATAGACATATATATACATAAATAACGCATACATACATACACATATACGCACACATACATACACATATACTGTACATACATAGATACACATATACACATATACATATATACACATATACATAAACAAACTCAAGCAAATACATACATAATTATATTCTAATACACATACGCACACACACTTATGCATACATTATTAAAGGTGGGCACGTATATATGGTGTGACAGGCCGTTATTACACATTATTAATATTTACAATGGTTGGGATAGGACTATTTTTATATCTGTCAGTTCTTGCTCTTATTGGTTGGAGTGTGTTGAAGTGACGAGCTGCACGTGTTGGTCTAGGGGCGTCTGGTGGAAGTAAGTTTCTGTGTCGTGGGTGAACAAGCAGCTTAGATGCAAACTGTTTGAGTGTGTTGTAGTGGTGGGTTGAAAGTGCAGGTATGCTAAGGGTGGTGAGAGCTTCCTCGTACCCTGGATATGTGCCACCCAGGATGATCCTGCATGCCCTCCTCTGCACTCTCTCCAATTGATGTTGTTGTGTCAGGGTTAGTGAGGAGGACCAGGCGGGAGAGGCGTAGGTGAGCTTAGGGAGTATGAAGGTGTTATATTATACTCTTCAGCTCATTCTCCGGCGCCCCCAGGGATCTCAACCGCCTTAGCATAAACAACTTGTATGTGGCGGTCCTGACTGTGGTAGTTACATGTTTCTTCCAGTTCAGTTTGTTGTCCACAGTGATTCCGAGGAGTTTGGTGGACTCAACAAGCTGAAGGGGATGAGGACCAATTGTGACAGTGGGTGGAGGAAGGTCGGTAACGGAAGTGTTGATGTGCATGACCACTGTCTTGTCATGATTGATAGTCACATGATTGTCTGTGGTGCAGGCTTGAAGACGGTCGAGGATGTCTTGTAGGGGGACATAGTTAGGGGAGGTGTTATCGACAGTAATGCCGACTGTCGAGTCGTCCACGTACTTCCAGTGGAATGGGGTGTCCTTTAGGGCATCATTAATCAAGATGAGGAACAATAGAGGCCCCATCTTTGTGCCCTGTGGGACTCCACATGTGATGTCTAGGAAGGTGGAGATGAAGCCTTGGTATCGCACTGCTTGTCGTCTGTCACTAAGGAAGTCGGTCAACCACGCAACCAGGGTAGGATGTAGCCCCAACTTTATGGCCTTGTTGATGATGATGGTGTGGTCAACAAGGTCAAATGCTTTCCTGAAGTCAATAAAGGCAAGGGCGAGGGAAGTCTTTCTCTTCTCAAGATTTGTGTAAATATAATCTAGGAAGCTAATAAGACAGTGAGTGGTGGAGGAGGTTTTTACGTTGCCCAACTGTTGGGGATCTATCAAGTGACGGATTTGTGAGTAAGCCCAGGTGAATACAAAGTCCTCACAGATTAGACTAGGGATGGGCGTTATGGCAATTGGTCTGAGTTCATTAAGAGAATGTGTGGAGGGGGCTTTGGGGATTGGAGTGACGTATGAAGTTTTCCAATCTGCAGGGCATTTACTTTGCCTTAAGGAGGCATTAATTATCGAGCAAAGGGGGTGGCAAATTCCACCGAAAATTCTTTGTATATTTTCATGGGTAGGTCTACTGGGGTTGTTGATCTTTTTTATTTGAAACTGGAAAGCTTTTTGGCCACTTCATATTCTTGAACAGTTACTGGGGGGGAAGGGGATGGGAGGAAGGCAGGGAGGTTGGTGCGGTCTAGTTTGGGGAGGGTTTGGCAGATGGTAGAGAAGTGATTATTTATCAGTGCAGGTGCATCTACACGAGGGACATGGGAAACACAGGGGATCGAAGGAGTCCCACTACTTAAGCCACAAAGATTCTTAATTTTAGAGTACCACTGACTGATATTGGTTTGTTTTAAATGATGAATCTTTGTAGGGTAGTAGGACTTCTTCGCCCAACGGATTTCCCTTATCACAATGTTGCGTAGGTCCTTGTAGCGATTGTTGTCCGTGTAGAAGGCCTTGTTCCGATTCTGCATCAGTCTCTTGATCCGAGGAGTAATCCATGGGACGTCAGAGGGGTGCATTTTGGTCCTCTTGGTGGGGAAGAAGTGGTGGTAGGCTTCGGTGGTGGTAGATACAAAGTTGTCCCATTTGGCATTAACATCTTCTTCAGTGAGAACCTCCGTCCACGGGTAATGAACCAATGTGTGTGTGTGTGTGTGTGTGTGTGTGTGTGTGTGATGAACGGGTGAACAAAGAGAACAGAAAATATAGAGGTATGCGTGTATACATTATACATTATAGTATAAAGTGAATCAACTATTAATTGAATTATAGAAATGTATAAAAGTGAAGGCAGTATTAATAGGAGAGTAAAATGGTGTGAAATTTGGATTTACTTAACGCCTTACGAGCGGGCCCGTTAGTAACTTCTACTTCCTTTGTACTCCTTTGTACTACTACCCGCCAAGCGGGTGGTTTTACCCTAAATGACCTTGTTTCCGTGCTCTTTTTCATGCATAAACAACAGACAGAGCGTAATACGATTATGTATCCCTGAAAGGGCGATAATTGAGCTTTCCAATGACACCAGAACCATCCTTCTATGACCACGCGATCTCTCGCAACGATCGTGCAAGACGAGTGCAATATCCCTAAAATACGGTAATTTCCTTACATAATTCCCTGTGTAGCGAGGCAGTGGGTGTGGGTGTGTGTGGAGTAGATGTCAGTAGTCGCGCGGGACCCATGCCGAGCGGTCATGAGCCGACCTACGCTCCTCCTGTCGCTCGTCTCTCTCCGAGTCATTATTGCTCAAAAATTGCACATAGACTTAAGTCGGTCCCCGCTCTTTGGGCATGTGTTCTCTAGCCCGACTTAAGTCCACCCCCGCCAGACAAGGGTTAATTAGCAATAGGCGGTTTGATAGTTTCCTCCGTTACCCCTTCTCACATGCACCCTCCCTTCCATCCCATCCCACCCCTCCTGTACTTAGCCGCAGGCTGTCTCCAGGATACCTCTTAAAAAACAATACTTTTTTAAACACTCCCTGACGTAGGGGTCCACGATTTTTTATAAGTGACTGTACATACACACACACACACACACACGCACAACAGACACGTTTTCTACACTCGGTTTATTCCTCTTAATCAACCAGTCACATTTGTTTCCTTCCACTTCCCCCCTTCTAATCCCTGCTGCTCAGTTACAATTATTATTTCTATCCCGTCTACTGTTTCTCATAATTAGAGAGAGAGAGAGAGAGAGAGAGAGAGAGAGGGAGAGAGAGAGAGAGAGAGGGGGGATGGGTATAGGTGTATAGTGGACAGTTTTATGTTTTGCTTTATCTCGACATGATATGATAAAGATAGGAAAGGTGAGCCAAGTAATATTCGTGATCACTTTAGGCCTAATCAAAATTATTACGTGTCTCTCTTTTCCATGACATTACGAAGACCTATTTCTATTTTACATGGAATAAATATTACAAGTGTAAATCCACCTTACAAACACACCAGGCCATAATCAGGATTCGAACCTTCTACATTACAACCGGAAAAATACAGTGAACAGAGAAGGAAGGCGAATTCCATTGTCAATTGACCACTTGCGAGTTTCAAGCTATAAGGACGTTGGAGCCATAAATATTGATGTGAAATAGGGGTCAATATTTACGAGTCACACCACAGCTGGAATCTCATTTATAATGGTAGTTTTGGGTTCCTATCATTCTATGTTTCATTGCTATATACTGTTTAGCCACCGGATATTTTTGTTTTTATTTTTTTTATTTTTTTTATTTTATTTTTTTTTAGCATTAACCTAACGTAACCTAAATCTATTTGGGGGCTATTAGGTTAGGTTAGGTTAGGTTAGGTTTTTTGGTTAGGTAAATGCTAAAAAAAAAAAAAAAAAAAAAAAAAAAAATAAAAAAAAAAAAAATCCGGTGGATAAAAAGTATATAGCAATGAAGCATAGAATGATAGGAACCCAAAACTACCATTAAAAATGAGATCCCCGCTGTGGTGTGACTCGTAAATATTGACCAAAATAGGTATACGACCTGGAAGTTATGGAGGAAGTGGAGGAGATGAGCAAGGTGTTTAAGGATGAGATCTGTGCAGCATGTGAGGAGGTGTGTGGAGTGAGGAGAAGAGGAGGGGAGTGAAAGGAACAGCATGGTGGACAGAAGAGGTAAGAATAGCTGTGGAAGAAAAGAAAGCATATAGAGATGGTTGGTAGTAGAGGGAATGAAGATTCCGAGAGACAGAAACGAGCGAGGTACGTGGAGAGTAAGAGGGTGGTGAAGAGAGTAGTGAAGGAAAGTAAGAGAAGAGTAGATGAATTTGGAAGGAATCTGAGTGTAAAATGGAGGGAGGGTAAGAAACTGTTCTGGAAAGAAGTCAAGAAAGTTAGGGAAGGTAGCAAGGGAAACAGTAAGGGTGTGAAAGATAAGAATGGGAGAATGCTAGCCGAGAAGCAGAGAGAGTCGAAAGATGGAGGGAGTACTTCAGTGAGTTGCTAAATGAAAGGAATGAAGAGCCAGCAAACATAGCTGGATATGGTATGGGAGAGAAGAAGTAGTGGAGGAGGTGGGATCAGGAGGTCAGAAGTGTGGGAAGCCATGAAAAGAGTGAAGTTGGGAAAGCACCAGGACAGATGGAGTGTGTGGGGAATTGAGGTATGGTGGTGAGATAGTGATAGAATGGGTATGGAAAATGTGCAAACTAGCATGGGAGAAGGGGAGTGCACCCGATGACTGGAAGACTGGCATAGTCCCCCTATATAAGGGCAAAGGGAAGAGGAGTGTGTGGTAACCACCGAGGAATATGTCTTCTAAGCGTAGTAGGGAGGTATACAGTAGGGTAGTGATTGAGAGAGTGAGAGTGAGAAGGGAGAAATGGATAGGCGACGAGCAGGAGGTTTTAGGAAGGGAAGAGGATGTGTAGATCAGATTTTTACCCTGAATTGTGTTATGGAGAAGTATCTGGAGAAGAAACAAAAGTGTATGTTGCCTTTATGGACTTGGAGAAGGCCTATGACAGAATGGATAGAGAAGGTTTGTGGAAAGTACTTAGAATATACGGAGTAGATGGCAAGTTGCTGAAAGCAGTGAAGAGCATGTATGAGGGTGCAAAGGCGGCAGTACGTGTGGAGAGTGAGCAGAGCGAGTTCTTTGACCTGAATGTTTGTTTGAAACAGGGTCTTGTGATGTCCCCGTGGTTGTTTACTGTATATATGGATGGGTTATGAAAGAAATACTATCAAGAGCAGTGGATGTTGGTGTATCGCTGAAAGGGAGGGAATTGAGTGAAGCTACCTATACTGCTGTTTGCGGTGATACAGTTCTGATGATAATGAATGGGAGTTGCAGCGCCTGGTAAATGGGTTAGGAACCGTGTGCGAAAAACGGAATTTAAAAGTAAATACGGGGAAGAGCAAGGTTATGGTCTTCGAAGGTGAAGTCACAGAGTGTGAGGTGAAGCTGACGGTCAGGCTATGGAGATCGTCAACTCTTTTAAGTATCTGCAGTGTGTTGAGTAAAGATGGGACTATGGATGAAGAGGTGCGGAGAGGGTACAACAGGGAAGAGGGTTGTAGGAACGCTAAAAGCAAAGTAACAGAATAGGGTGGTCAGTATGAAGTGAAGAAGTCCTTGCATGACAGTGTGGTAATCCCGACACTGATTTACGGAAGCGAAGCATGGACGTTGGTTGAGACTCAGACCAAGAGTGAGAGCATGGAAATGAATTACTTAAGGAGTGCGTGCGGAGTTACATGGAGGGATAGACTAATGAGGAAGTAAAGGTGTGTGTTGTAGATGTGCTGGAAAGTGTGAAAAGGAACAACTTGAGATGGTCCGGCCATATGGAACGTATGGAAAGCGAGAGAATAACTAAGAGGGTGTACGAGAGCGAGGGACAGAGGGGGAGAGGTAGACCGAATATGAGGTGGAAGGATGGAGTGAGGAAGTACATGAACGAAGGCGGTGCTGGTTGGGGGAGGGGCGTCGACTGACTGGGGACAGAGGTGCATGGGGGCGGTTCGTTCGTGGCCACCCCTTCGGGGATCACGGCGTCAGGCAATAGATAGATAGATAGGTATACAATAATAATGTAGGTTTTTGGTGGATAGGTTTGTTGAATTGGGTATTATGTATTCATGAATGTACTGTGACCATGTTTTAGCTGCTAATTCTACTAAATATCAAGGTCTACAGCTCAACCTTCCTTATAGAACGAAACTCGAAAGTGGTCAATGAGATTTCCATTAAACCACTGTGGAGAAAACAATAGTCAAAGGCTATAAGGAAGTTGGATCCGTAAACATTGATATACAACAGGAAATACAATACTAATGTAGGTTTCTGATGGAAAGCAAATAAGATTAATTTGGTGTTAGGCATTTGTAAATGTACTACGGCCGTATTATAGTTGTTAATTATGCTAAATACCAATAGCTATATCTTACTTCCTTAACCCTTTCAGTGCCGGTGCCGTCCTTTTAACTTTATTCTGGCAACTATTAGACGATGTAAGTCAGTATAAAATACAGCTAGAAAAAACATTAAAAAGACATAACCGGTACAATAGGGGGTTGTAGCCTACAACTCGCTAGTGATCAATTCTAGACAAGAAGCAAAGTTCGTATCAGTCAGTTTTCTAAATTATAGCGAATGTGAAGAATATCCTCTGGTGGGGGAGATTAAATAAATGGGTAATTACTGCACACAACAATGTGACTTTACTGGCAGGTGTAGCCTACATTCCAAGACACTTATATTGATATATATATTCAAATTTACCCCGAGCTGCATTATTTTGTTTTCATAATTGTCTTTGGTAGGTAGGTAGGTAGAGGGGGACTTAATGAGAAAGCATGGGCTTACATTTGGAAACCCATTAACGCCATCAGATAGTACACTATGACCATACGGCTGGGAGAATGTAAATAGTAGAGAAGGGTGTTGTAGATATAGATTATAGAGGAAGCTGTTGGAATGGCTTTGGTATGTGTGTTAATAGTCTGTATACATCGTCGAGGTGTCCTCCAACTGGGTGCGAACATGATTTACATGCTAGGACGTACTACCACACCCACTAAATGTCTGCCACGGCCGAGATCGAGCCCAGGTCAAGCAGATTTACACTCGAGCGTGCTCTCCACTCGACCGCCGCGGCTCTTGGTCTCGGAGAATATAGTGAAGAAAAGTGCTAAAAAGAAGAAGAGAAAGTAAAAAGTGACAGACTGTCTGAGGCTATTTAAAAAGAAAACGAAAATATCTAAATCAGTTAACCTTCTGTACCGGCGGTTTTTTCCAATATAATTGGGAAATTAAAAACGATTTTATTAAGCTTAGACAGGACGTATACCAACAAAAAGGTTACTGGCTACCTCTGTTAATCTATTTAGTTACCATATATCCTACCCCTGCTCAGGTAATCTCAGGTAATGTTACAGAAGTGTAACGAAATTGGCAATGTGGCCCCATATGGGGACCGGCACTTTAAACGGCTCTCACCCGAAAACTGATTATTGGATTTTAAATGTCTTGTTACCAATAGAAACTACAATTAATGCTTAATATTATGGTAAGAGCAAATTAAACTACTGTAAATGTTAAGTCATATATATATATATAAACAAAAATAAAAAATAGTGAAAAAAAAGGGTCAACAAAAGTGAGGCATATCTCATACATTACAAAAGCTGGATTAATTTGGTTGCAGGGCTGTGGAGGGTATGGCTGAGGGGCTAGGGTGACAACAAGCAGAACTCTGGGCTAAAAAAAGTTTGATAGGAAGGGGAAATTTGTAGTACACATTTGGTATTATGACCCCCTATGGTGACCGGACAGTTGGTACAGGAAGGGAGAGCAAGAGCGGCGGCTCACACCCTCTCCCAGTTGTAGGACCTTCATGACTGCTCGTCTTCAAATTTCTTGCCATCGGCCTCCGCCGTGAAATATTCGCAAAAAAACTGTTTTACGCATATTTTTTGACCCATATGGGGCCAATAAGCCTGAGCAGGGTTAAGCTTCCTAAAATCTGAAAGTAGCTAACTAACATTTAACACTGGTTCTGCTAAGGTTAATTGTTGAACCTACTAGACGTATATGTCAACATTTATAAACTTAGACTGCATAACTATTATATATTTTTTAAACTTTCATAGTAAACACTGCATCTTTAGTTTTCTCATTTACAGCAAACGTCAGAAGCTCGTCTGTTGGGGGAGGTTATATAAATGGAGGGTGCACCAGGGTAATTACTACACACACACACACACACACAGCAACTTTACTGCCGGACGGACGCTAGGCAACTTTGGTACAAAGAAGTTACGAGGAATTAATACAGAAATTTTATTAATTTTATATTCATTTTGTTTGTGACAGTTCTGAATTTTGTCAGCAAATGAAACAATATTAATGCTTCCACGGAATGACATTAGGAACAAAAAAGTAGTAGGCCCTATGGTGCTCTGACTAAAAAAAAATATATATTC
The DNA here is from genome assembly GCA_032716605.1 of Paralithodes platypus. Taxonomy (NCBI): domain Eukaryota; kingdom Metazoa; phylum Arthropoda; class Malacostraca; order Decapoda; family Lithodidae; genus Paralithodes; species Paralithodes platypus. Next base: position 2,419,620 of record CM064553.1, on the reverse strand, counting down.
CCTTGATCTAACGATGCTTGTTTTATATATACATATATCTTTTTTTCTATGTGATTGAGGGAGGCAAAAGACAAAACTGCCTATAGCGAGTGCCTCCCCCATACTTGAAGAGTGACAGGGCCAAAATCAAGGGACGTTTCGAGCCAAAATGCCTGGACACACAGAGTTTGAAGCATTTAAGTCATAGGAATATAAGACTGATTCTGGTGAGAGAGTTCAAGAGTCTATTTGAGTACAAAGGAGTACAAAGGAAATCAGCAACAACAGATCTAGTGACCCTTCTAGTTTCTTGTCCTCCCAAAACACTGAGATCCAAGTGTCCAAACAGTGGTTTAGAGTGGGTAATAACATTGGAAAGGGAATTACTGCCCTGGAACTAATGTCCGTGGCAGGATTAAGTTAGTAGGGGACATAGTTTTCTGAGGGGGTGATAATAAAGTTATTCCAATTTACAAACGCAGTCAGTCGGTTTGTTATTCGATATTTTGTTCTCTATTTTAAATTATCAACGGGATGCAGTCTATAACTAAGTAAGTTTTTATAACGTTTCAATCTGGGTTGGAGAGGTGCACAGTAGGGTTTAAGTTGCACCTTTCATATATATACTGTCTATATATATATCCTTATTTACGACAATTACAGTATTGCACCCGTCAAGGAAATATTCTACCCCCTGAGTCAAAGGTTGCTGAATCCCCGAGACACCGATTCAGTTATTGAGCACTTACGGGTTGCCGTTTGAGGCTGGCCATTGCTGGCTGGCGAGGAAGAATGTGGTGAGCACAGGAAGAACAATAAGAAAGATGACATGTAGGGAAAGAATGACTGAGAAATGAAATCCAAAACAACGTAATATCTTTTGAATAATAAGGGCAAGATGATTATATAATACGGTAACACCCATATGTGAAGAATTCGGGATATCTATGGATAAAATTGAAGATAACATTCTATTTTCGAAGAACTTCAGCTAAATTGTAAAGAACTTATCCCAAAACCTAACTAACCACTGTACTCCAGAGTCGAACCATCGTGGCTTCACCATGTTTCAAGCGGCTATATAACTATTCAGTTAATCACGGTATTATGAATCCCATACATTGAATTACAGGTACTCAAAAATCCAGACCAGACAAGATGATGGCTGGAGTACAATAGGAAATATTGGACAGAGGAAGAACAAGATGAGAAGTACTTAGAAGACTGAACGGTTATAGTCTCAACCAAGTTGCCTCCACAAATCTAGATAACCGATTTCTATAAGTACAAAACTGGGTAATCAAGCTACAAATCTATCATTTGAGAATGTCAGCCAGGGACACATGTGACAAAATACAACCCATTTGTTCTAGCACTTATTGAGTTACAACTCAGCCGCTATCACACGAGAGGTTCTATAGTCAACATTCGAAATCTAAAAAGTTCTTGCAACATTTCAGGAAATTTTGCACTCGTATCGGAACTAGACTTATTAGATGAATTAGGTAACCGAAATATTTTAAATGTTGACGTCATACGCTGCAGACCAGTGTTGAGGATAATGTTGAGAGCAAAGGCGCTCGTGATACCAGCTTTAGGGTCACGTTTTTTGACTACTTATAGTGAACTGACTATAACAGATTATAGAATAGCAGGAATACAAATGACAACAAGGTTATTTTTCATCCAATGTTAGACAAAAACATGAATATAATTTATTATATGCCTATTTAAAATTATGTTCTATCATATAATTTATAGGTATCATACTTACAATATCTTGACCCCTTAACTTCTTATAACTCGAAATTAACGAAAGCACTCGGCTGAGTTTCTATCAGTTTGGAAAGAGTCCACAGGAAATAGTGGATATTCACAGTCAGGTTCTTCTAGGCCCTTTTGAGTTACAGAGAGGTCAGGGATCAAGATCATTGTCAAGTTTGTTGGCGCTACCTTTAGTTAAATCAAGCTTATCTTAATCTTTCCACAAACATTCCACAAACATCATACTGCCCAAGAGCGATCCTAGAGGTAGACCCAGTTAGCTCAAAACGTTCCCTTACCCTACATCATATACATATTATATAATAGACACTTCTAATTTTCTTAACCCTTTACCCTTTACATACCAGCTTACGTGTGCTATATATTTTTCTAGCTAAATGTTGACGATATTATGCAGCTTAGGAATGATCTGTGGTAATTAAAAGGGTTGCTCAAGATATATCGAAGCCTTATTGTTGCTATAGGTCCTTCCTAAGCTGAATATAATCGCTTAAAAGTTGCCAGTCTCTGGTACTGGATGGGTTAAACGACTGCAGCTCTTGTTAGTTGTTGCTATGGCCTATTCTTATTTACTAAAATGCTAAAGAACGATCCTCAAAACAAGTTGCTAGATAACAAGATAACATTGGAAAGACATATATGAACTTCTAGAGCTAGCTGTACAGAAGGTAGGAAGACTTATAGACACGAGTGAAATCAACGGAGAGGGCAGAGGAAACCAAGTACATACAAAGAAGTACCAAGGAAATCAAGCAACAACAGGTCTAGTGACCCTTCTAGGCTGCTTGTCCTCCAAAACACTGAGGATCAAGTATCCAAACAGTGGTTTAGAGGGGGTAAGCGAACATTGGAAAGGGAACTACTGCCCTGGAACTAATGTCCGTGGCAGGATTAGGACGTTAGTAGGGGACAGATGGGTTAGTAACTGAGGGGAGGATAAAATAAAGTTATTCATTTACAAACGCAGTCAGTCGCGGGTTTGATGCGAGATATTTGTCTAGGCGAAGTTTAAATGATTCAACGGTGCTGCAGTCTATAACATCTCGGGGAAGCCCATTCCATAAGTTGACAACTCGATTGAAGAAGAAATTTTTAGCTTCGTGTGAGTTAAAAGATTTACCAAAAATGTTGCACCCGTTTCCCTGCTTGTAATTAGATTGGTCGATAGTGAAGTACTTACTACAGTTCATATTGTCGATGCCTTTGATGATTTTGAACACTTGAATTAAGTCGCCTCTTAATCTGCGCTGGGTTAACACTCAAAGAGCGGGTGGTGGAGAATATTTGACTGTGCCGCCCAGCGGGGGGTTTTACCGCAAACGAGCTTGTTTCCGTGCTTGTTTTCATGCATAAATAAGAGCCAGAGCGTAATACAAATATGTATCCCTGAAAGGGCGTTAATTCAGCTTTCCAATGACACCAGAACCATCCTTCTACGATCACTGGTTGTCTTGCAACGATCGTGCAACCGAAGGGCAAAATCGGTAAAATACGGTAATTTCCTTACATTATTACGTGTGAAACGAGTGAGAGAGGGTGGAGTACAAAGGAGTACATCTCAGTAGTTCCACGGCCACCGTGGTGAGCGGTCATGAGGTAAGCTACGCTCCTCCCACCGCTCCGCTCTCTCTCAGAGCATATTACGTGCTGAAAATTGCACTCAACAATAGCTGGGCCCCGCCACATAGGCCACATATATTTCACTCGACAATAGCCGGGCGCCGCCAGTTAAGGGTTAAAGGAAGTAGATTTAATTCTCTAAGAAGCTCTTCGTATGGTTTGTTCTTTAGGCTAGGCATCATTTTGGTAACTCTACGTTGAACTCGTTCTAGCTTGTCTATATCTTTTTGGTAATAAGGGCACCAGGATTGAACGCAGTATTCCAGAAGAGGACGGACTAAGGAATTGTAAAGGGTTAGGATAACGTCTTTGGATTTATGCTCAAATGACCTGCCTATAAAGCCAATTATTTTGTTTGCCTTCTTAACAACTTCTGAACATTGTTGACTCGGTTTAAGGTTACTCGATATTGTTACTCCCAGATCGGTTTCTCTGTTACATTCTTAAGCTGAGTGCCATTCATCAAATAGTTTGCTTTCTCATTTTGGTATCCGAAATCTAGTACTTTACATTTTTCCACATTGAAACTCATTTGCCAAATTTGGGCCCAACATGACAACTTATCTAGATTGTGTTGCATATCGTCAACTTGTTCTTTTGAGAGTACGCTATTTGCAATTTTTGTATCGTCAGCAAATTTTGAGACTGTACAGGTGAGACCCTCATCTATGTCATTGATGTCAATTAGAAAGAGAATTGGCCCTAGTACCGATCCCTGGGGTACCCCGCTACTTACATTAGTCCATTTAGATGCCTTACCGTTTATGACTACTATTTGCTTTCTGTCGCTGAGCCAATTTTCTATCCATTTCAACACACTGTCTTGTATTCCATGCGCTTTTTGTTTTAGCAGTAAACGTTTGTGGGGAACTTTGTCAAAGGCCTTTTGAAAATCAAGGTATATAATATCTACAGCTTTACTCTCATCGTAGAGGTTGAGGATATCGTGGAAGAAGTCTAAGAGGTTTGTTAAACAGGCACGTTTTTTACGAAAGCCGTGTTGAGTATCTTTAAGTATGTTATTTTCCTCTAAGTGATTTACGAGTCTGTCTCTTATCAGTGTTTCTAGCATATTACATACAACTGAGGTTAAGCTAATTGGACGATAGTTACTGGGTAGGGATTTGCTGCCTTTTTTGAATATCGGTGTTACGTTGGCTAGCTTCCACTGATCAGGCATAGTTCCAGACTGCAAGGATTTATTGAATAGCAATGTCAGTGTTTTAGAGAGCTCATCCTTAGCTTCCTTTAGGACTCTAGGTGAGATTGTATCAGGTCCCGGCGTTTTATTTACCTTGAGTATATCTAAACAATTCAATACTTCTCTCTCTGTAACGGTGATATTGCTTAGAACACCTGAATTATCAATCTGAACCACAAATAAAATTAGTTTACATTTATCTTTAAAAATATTAAAAAAATTATCATGGCGATGGTGTAGGGATCTCACTGAGGATCTTCCGTTGTAAAAACTGATGCAAAGAAGGTATTGAGGGCATTACTCATTTGTACTTCGTCTTTTGGTGTATTCTCCATTTTCAATCGATTAACGGTCCGAACAGTTGAAGTAACTACTTTTTTCTTTCTGATATAACTATAGAATTATTTCAGGGTTTGTTTTACTTTGTATTCGCGACAAGTAACTCCAGGTGTGGTTTTCCTTTGCTTAATTAACTTTTTGGCTTTGCGTCGTAGCTCTACAAATTTTCACCCGTTTCTTTTGTCATTTTGGTAAGGATTTTTAATCTATCATTAGCAAATTTTTTAGAAAGCAGACAGTTTGAAATATCTTTATTCCACGATTTGGGCTTATTATTATGGCCTGTGCGCCGTATTTTCGATGGTATGCAGTCCTGCACTGCTTTTTAGGTAAGTTGTTTCGAATAATTCCCAAGATGTATTTATGTCGTTATTATTAATTAAAAATCTCCAGTCAGTTTCTTGAAACATAGCTCTCTAAGTTTATGACAAGTTTTGCTTTCTTGAAATTAGGGATTTTTTTCGATGCTGGCTATTTTGTTCTGTACTAGCTAGAACTTTAAAATGAAAGTTATTGACACTGGGGTCGCTGTTACTGAATTCATCACCAACATTCAAATTTCTCTATTTAATTCTTCTCTGTTGCAAGTACAAGGTCAAGAACGTTATTACCCCGGGTCGGCGATCGATCAAATTGGGGGATAGATAGAGGAAACTCCTCTTGCAAGTAAGGCATACAAGTCATGTCCGGAGTGTGAAGTAAGGAGTATCGCCCCACTTGGGTCACAGGTGTAAATTAAAGTCGCCAAAAATACGGATATCCTGTGAGGTACTTGACATCTGCAATTTTGTTCACCAATTTCTCTGGTCATTTGGCACTGATTGAGCTGGAGGTCCCGGTTATATTAATGCAAGTATTATTTTTGTACCTTTATTGAATATTATTAGCACAAACAGAGGTGTCGACGTTCACCACTTTGAGGTTTTGACAAGAGGGTCGGTTAAGACTTTCCTTTGATATCCAATGAAAACGCCACCGTCCATTTTTGTTTATTCGGCTGCGTTCTCAAACATTACATAACCGGGAAGTGCATACTCTGACTAAAATGTCTCTATTCTTCTGTTTTGAGCCAAGATTCTGTTATGCCAATCACGATCATAATTTTTCTGTAACCACTCAGTGCCGTCTAAATCTGAAAATGAATTGCGTATGCTACGAGCGTTTTTGCATAACAAACTTTAAAGTTTGCGGTTTTAGAACTCACAGAACGTTCTTTAATCAAATTTTTTGGTTCTGGTCGGATATACATTTACATTCATGGCTGTCCGTCCTCGGATCCGTCATCCCTGGCGGTTTTGAATTTTTAGTCGTGTTGGTGGCGCTTTATTCCAAAAATTCGCGGTTCTTGACGGAGAAGCATTTAATTCCTTTGCAGGTTTTGCGTCCTCGCTGTTATCGGTCCTCCTTCCTGGTTGTCCTGTGCTGAGTCGATTTCTTTCTTCGCGAAAATCCTTCACCGCATCGTTGAGAAGACACCCAAAATGTGCTGCTCCCACCTGGTTCATATGAACTCCATCGTCCGAAAACAATTGGTCATCGTAGGTAGAAATTGTTCCTGGTGTCCAAACGATCACCACATTCTCCTTCCTGCAGAGGTTTGCTAGACAACGATTTGTGAGCGGGTGGCTAATGTTGTAAAATCGACTCCTCTAACACCGAGCCGGGGGACGATTCCTGAGCACGATGATCCGTGATGACTTCTCCTTAAATGTACTTTGATCAGCTGCTGTGTAAAAACTTTAAAAGCAAATCTTCTGATCGGGTTCGCTGTACATCGTTGGATGCCCAAACGTGGATAACGTACATTGTATTAGCAGGGGCCATAGCATTGATCACTTCGTCACGTGCAGCTACTCTACCTACGGTCGTCCACACCACCACCAGGGATACAAAAACGCTTCCTGGTTCTTAGGTGCCCTGGCGCAAAAACGCTGTGAGCTGGACCACGTAATCATCGAGTCTCCCACGAGCCGGACTTCTTTTATTTCTCTCTTCGTCATCTGAGTCTTGTGAGTAATCTGGAAACGGTTTGTGGACACTCGGTAATCGGTATGGGTTTCCTGGTCTTTGGGCAAACGTTTTGTTCCTCACGACACGGAATGGTTGGTTTGAGGGGGAAGAGAGTCACGATTTGTTTCTTGAGTATCGGAACCATCAGCTGAAGTGGCTACTGCAGGCGTTTGCAATTGTTGGCCAGTTGACGTTGGGGGTGCGTTTGGTGGCCTGCGTGGAGTGTTGCGGTGACAATTGAACGTTTGTGGTACTCCAACGTTATGAGTGTCTACAAACTCTTGGAGTGATTCCAGCTTCATGGTGAGGACGTTGATCTTGTTGTAGGCTTCATTCATTTTTCGCTGTAAAAAAAATCTTCCTCGTTGGTTTCCGGCCTAGAGCCACCCATAGTCACTACCATCATCACTACTGGCGTCAGTTATTATCACTGTAAAACTATCATCTTACTGGTCAACATCAGTCGCTACAGTATGAACCTCATCACTACTACTGAGTACTGTCACCATCAGATCTATATACTGGTCACCATCATAGCTACTACTGTCCATCATCATCAACTACAACTACAACCATCATCACTACAATTTATTACCATCATCACTACTCATCACCATCACATCCCACTATTCACTAACATCAATTCTAATGCCACTAAACTAAAACTATTAACCAAGCAAATACTGAGCGTAATATGAGCTTCGACCCCGAGAACGAATGCGTTCCATAATGTGTGAGCCCCTTCGGGGCTCACACACGAAGAACGACCATCATTGGGGGGGGGGGAGGTGGGGGGGTCTGGCATTGGGAGGGGGAGTGTCCGGGAAGGGGGGGGGGGGGGGGGGGGGGGGGGGGGGGGGGTGCCTTCCGGGAGGGGGTAGGGGGGTTAAAAAAAACCATATCTTGGACCTAAAATCATAATCTATGGAATTTTTCTAATTCAAAAAATCTTTTTTTGACTGACGTTCGCATTCACGCAACAAATATATGGTGAAATGTTGGTGAAAATCCGTCCAAAAGGTCTAGGAGGAGAGTTCCAGAGACTGACGGACAAACCACCACACACGACCGACGACAGAAACAATTTTTTTCCCGGTGTACCCACTATAACGGGGGGGGGGAGGGGGGGGGGGGATACAAAACCTCTGCTTACCCAGAGTTCATAAAAGTTCTCCCCTTTAATTCCAGAAAGTATTGTATTTTGCTTTATATTTTATCTTTCCCATCCCAATGTCTGGTATTATTTGCACTTCCCAATATCGGCATCAAGATTTCCGACTCTCCTCATCTTTCCTCCGTCAGTCATCATCCACTTGCTTTAATTCTCCCTTCCTCTGGTCTCCTTCCTCGGATTCATCTCTATCCGCTCCAGTACTCCCAAGTTAGTAGTCTTCGTCTTCTTCTCTTCCTTCTTCGTCACATCTATGTCTTTTCTGCTTCTCTACCTTCTTCTTCTCTCTCTTCTGCTCGTCTTATACTCTCTGTCTAATCCCATTCTCTAACATCTTCTGCTTCTTTTTTCTATTTCATTTACTTCCCCTCCTTGCTTCGTCTTTATACTGCCCCTTCTTGTTCTTCTCTCCACGCTGTCTTCTTCTTTTCCACTGCTAGTCCTTCTTTCTTGCTCTTCTTCGTCTTCTACGCTATCTCTCCCATTCTCTAACATCTTCCGCTTCTCTTTCTACTTCATTTACTTTCTTCTCCTTCTTCTTTTCTACTGCAGACAACCATTCTTCGTCTTCTACTACTTCCTCTATTCTTCCTTCCGTAAGTTTCATTAATCGTGCTATCTCTCTCCTTTGGTCCTGTCTTGTCGGCCCTCTCTATATCTGAGACTACCGCGTAATTCCCGAGTTTCTTCTTCTTCGACCTTATTCTTCTTTGTCCTCCTTCCTCGGCGTCCCTCCTCCTCCTCTTCCTCTCCCTCTCTTCTAGTTCTTCCATTACCGCTCTTTCCCCACTCACTTACCACATTCTCGATTCTTTTCTTGTCTCCTTCGTCTCTCTTTCTTCCCTTAAGCGTTCCGCCAGCTTTATCCGCTCCATTTACTATCGTCTCCCTCTCTTATTTTCTTCCGTTGCACTAACCCCTGCTCTTGATCCTGTCTATTTTATTTGTTATGGCATATTTTATTTATATTGTCCTTTTCCGGGTCTGCTTCCCCCACATCTTTATCTTGGAGGCAGGACTATCTATCCTCCAGTTTTAACACCCGGTTGTTCTTCTTTCTTCTTCTTCTCCTCCAATCTTTTATAATTCTTCTTCTTCTTCTTACTTACTTCATCTCTCTTCTCTTCTTTATTTGTCTTCGTCTTCATCGCCTCATATTACTCACGTCTCTATCTGTGAGCTTTTTCCCTTGACACTGATTTTCATAACATTTTTGGTACTCTATTCCCGCTTTTATTTTAAGTGAGTTTTTTGAAGGTTTTGATGTGTGCTTTCTCTGCGTATCATATCACTAAGCTCTTTCTCTGTCCCTATCTATCTTGTCTTCTATATCTTTCTCTCGTCTTGTATTTCCGTCTTTTCATATGTTTGCTCTGTCTTATCGTTTCGTCTTCTAATCTTTCTATGTCTGTCCTTTAGCGTCTTCTATATCTATTCTATGGTCTTGTCCTTTAGTCTTCTATATCTTCTCTGTCCTTGTCTTTCGTCTTCTATTCTGATATTTATGTCTATGTTTCACCTTCTATTACCTATTACTCCTCTGACCTTCCCTTATGGCCCATCTCCATAACAACGCTCCATGACTCACCGAGTTCTCTCCCCTCTTCTCTTCGCTTAAGGGAGATTTTCAATTGGGTATGCTTTGCTTGGATCCCGTTCTCCACTCAATGTGCTAGCCTTTCTTTAGGTGTGAGATTTTATGGCGTTGCCCCAATAGTTTTGTCGATTTTAAGGCCATTCGCCCCAGTTCTGACAATTGTCAAGAATGTTCGAAATGTAGGGGTTGATGTTTTCCTGCGAGCGATAGCAAAGCCTGCCAACTGCAAGTGGAATGGGCAGCTTGATGGAGATCTAGGGAGCAAACTAAAAATTGGTCTCCAGTTAATGATAGGTTTCTCTTCTTCCTGCTGTTCTCTTCTTTTCTTTCTCTTCCTATTCTACGAAAAGACAGCAAGATTTCCAGCTGGAATCAGGCTACTTATAGTTATGGTATTTTAACATAGTCTTTATATTGGGAAACGAGGGAACGCAAACAACAAAAATAAAACAAACAATGGATAGGTTAAGCCTATATATTTCGTTTACCATTGCTCTACTTATAAACCGGAACATCAGCATAACTGAATAGTAACCCTAGGCCAATTGGGAATCATGACGGCTGTAAGAATGGTACACTTGGATGCCATATATCTCTAACACACTAATACGAACTTCGTGGGAGCCTCCTATGCTCTTCTTTAATGCAATTTATAACTATGCATGGTTATTATTTTTGGTAATCGAATTTGCTTTGCAAGTTATAGTAGATAATAGTTTTGTAAGTTGATGTATAGATACTTATATACATAAAATTGCGTTTATAGCAATATCCTTCTTATACTTAGACATCGGTAAAGGCCCATTGAGAATATTTATGAGTGGGTGAGAGACAATGGCATCCGAGTGTAACGGGAGAAGTTTTCTCAATGTTTTCAAAAGGGATATTTCTTTTCTTTTCTGTTCCGTGTTTTGTACTATGCTTGTCTTCTTTCACTTCTCTCCAGTTTTGTATTTCTCTCGTGTTCTTTATTGCTCATCTCTACTCAACCCATTATCTGCATCTCATCCTCTGTTTGGTTTTTTCCATCGTATGTTTGTATTGTTCCATTATTTCCTCGGTGGTCTTCCTCCATCGTTCCCCCCCCACAGTACTCCCTAGTCTTCCCTCCTTTCCCCCCCAGAGGTCACCCATCCATCTCCCCTCCTCCTCCCCCCCCCATCCCTCCGAGAATGAACTGACCGAGGAAATTTATAACAAATTGCAGATGTACGTTAACTCTAAAAGATTAATAGTAAGGTTGTGAGACTTTAATTTACCGGTGACCAGAGTGGGGCGATACTGTTACTTCCAAACTCCGGACAGGACTTTTTATACGAACTTGCAAGAGAGTTCTCTTTATCAATTTGTTCGAACGCCCGACCCGTGGTAATAACGTTCTGGACATTGTGTTGCAACAAAAGAAGAACTAATAGAGAATTTGAATGTTGGTGATGAATTCAGTAACAGCGACCATCGTACGATAACTTTCCCTTTAAAGTTTACTCGTAACGAACCAACTAGTAGCATCGAAACAAGTCCCTAATTTCAAGAAAGCAAACTTCCATAAACTTAGAGCTATGTTTAAAGAAACTGACTGGCGCGTTTTAACTAACAATAATGACATAAATACATCGTGGAAGTTATTCCCCCACCGAAACCACATACCTTAAAGCAGGGCAAGACTGCATACCATCGAAAATACGGCGTCCAGGCCATAATAAGAAGCCCAAATGGTGGAATTAAAAATATTTCAAACTGCCCCCCCCTGCATAGATAAAAATTTGCTTAATTGATAGATTAAAATTCACTCCACAAAATGACAAGAAGAACGGCGTTGAAATTTGTAGTAGAGCTACGACCGCAAAGCCAAAAAGTTAATTAAGCAAAGTTAAAAGACCCTAGAGTGACATATTGCGAATCAAAGTACAACAAAAGCCCGAAAGAAGTCTCTATGTTCATATCAGACAGAAAAAAGTAGTTACTTCAACTGTTGGGACGTTAGTCGATGAAAGTGGAGAATACAACAAAGACGAAGTACAAATGAAGTACTGCCCCTCAATACCTTCTTTGCATAAGTTTTTACAACAGAAGGACTAAGAGATATCCCTACACCATCTCCGCCAGATTGATAAATTCAGATGTTCTAAGCAAGATCACCGCTACAGAGAGAGAAGTATTGACTTTGTGGGAAGAAATCAAGGTAAATAAAACGCCAGGACCTGATACAATCTCAGCCTAGTAGTTATGAAGGAAGCTAAGGATGAGCTCTCCAACCCACTGAAATTACTATTTCAATAAATCCTTGCAGTCTGGAACTATGCCTAGATCAGGGAAAGCTAAGCAACGTAAAACCGATATTCCAAAAAAGGCAGCAAATCCCTACCCAATAACTAGAGTCCAATTAGCTTAACCTCAGGTGTATGTAAAATGCTATAACGGTCATACGAGACAGGACTCGTAAATCACTGAGAGGGAAAATAAAATACTTAAAAGCTCCTCAACACGGCTTTCTAAAAAAACGTTCCTGTGTAATAAAACTCTTAGACTTCGTCCACGAATATCCTCAACCTCTACGATGAGAGTAAAGAGTAGATATTATATACCTTGATTTGCCAAAAGGCCTTTGACAAAGTTCCCCACAAAAAGTTACTGCTAAAACTAAAAGCGCATGGCATACAAGACGGTGTGGTGAAATGGATAGAAAATTGGCTCCGAGACAGAAAGCAAAGAGTAGTCATAAGCCGGTAAGGCATCTAAATGGAACCCAATGTAAGTAGCGGTGTATCCCCAGGGATCGGTACTAGGACATATTCTCTTTCTAATTTACATCAACGACCATAGATGAGGGATCACCTGTACAATCTCAAAATTTGCTGACGATACAAAAATTGCAAAAATAGCGTACTTCTCAAAAAGAACAAGTTGACGATATGCAACACAATCGAGATAAATTGACATGTGGCACCAAACAAATTTGGCAAATGAGTTTCAATGCGGATAAATGTAAAGTACTACCATATCGGATAACTAAATGACAAGAAAACTAGCGATGAATGGCACTCAGCTTAAGAATGTAAAACAGAGAAACCGATCTGGGAGTACCCATATCGAGAGTAATCTAACACCGAGGTCAACACTGTTCCGAAGTTGTTCAGAAGGCAAACAAAATAGGGCTTTATGGGCAGGTTCATTTGAAGAATAAATCCAAAGAAGTTATCCTAACCCTTTACAATTCCTTAGTCCGCCCTATTCGAGAATACTGCGTTCAATCCTGGTGCTCTTATTACCAAAAAGATCTACCCAAGATAGAACGAGTTCAACGTAGAGTTACCAAAATGGACCTAGCATAAAGAACAAACCATACGAAGAGCATCTGTAGAGAATTAAATCTATATCCTTTAACCCAGCGCAGATTAAGAGGTGACATTAATGCAAGTGTGCAAAGATCATCAAAGGCATCGACAATACGAACTGTAGTAAGTACTTCCACTATCGACCCAATCTAATTACACGCGGGGAAAAAGGTTGCAAAATTATTGGTAAATAGTTTAACGCCACACGAATCTAAGGATTTTCTTCAATCGAGTTTGTCAACTTGTGGGCAGGGCTTACCCCCAGAAACGTTCTAGAACGCTTATCACCGTTGATTCATCTTAATACTACGCCTAGACAACTATCTAGACATCAAACCCGCGACTTACTGAGTTGGAAAAGATGAATAACTTTATTTTATCCTCCCCTCAGTTACTAACCCATCTGTCCCTAGCTAACTTCCTAATCCTGCCAAGGACATTAGTTCCAGGGCAGTTGTTCCCTTTCCAATGTTCCCTTATCCCACTCTAAACCAAGTTTGGACACTTGATCCTCAGGGTTTTGGAGGACAAGCAACCCTAGAAGGGTCACAAGATATGTTGGTGCTTGATTTCCTTTGTACTCCTTTGGAACTCCTCCTGATGACATTGATTTAGTTGTCAATATAGAACTTATATAAGTTGTCAGGAAGAAGCAGTAACAGAAGTCAGTAATATTGGCCGATTTCCAATCTGCCTGTCACAACATGGGGCGAACCAATAAATGCTCACGCGGGGGACATGATCTATATGCTAATCTTCAGGAAAGTACCTTTATCAACACGTAGAACACCCAACGAGCGGGAATAACATTTTGGATATTATTATACCGCAAAATGAAAGACTGGTAAATAGCGTTAAAATCCGGACCGGAATTTAGCTCTAGTGACCAGTTAGGATAGTGTCCTTTAGACATTAAAGTAACTAATGACACAGAAAAAGTAGGAGCACTAACAAGTACCAGATTATCGAAGGGCCGACTTTAACAAATTCTGAAGGCATCTCGCCAATACTGACTGGCGTGCAATGACCCGAAACTCATGCGTAAACTCGATTATGGAACATATTATCTAATCCCTACACAACGCATTAAATAACAAGCGCCCCTCTACCGACCCCGGGCGCCCAGCATGCAATCTATAAGCCCACATGGTGGCCTAATGCAAATAAACAACATCCTCTTAGTAAAAAAGCACGGCCTACCAAACATATAAGGCAACTAAGAATAAAAGCGATACATTAGAACACGATTAGACTGCGTCGAACAACCAAAAATCCTCATCAAAGGGATAGTAAGAAGAATCTGGAACTTCATATTGCCAGCTCCAGCAAGTCCAATCCGACGGAAATTTTACAGCTATATAAGAAAACAGAAAAACGGTAAACTTCAAAAATAGGCCCACTTGTTGCGGAAAATGCGAGATCATACAGATAACAAAGTACAAATGGCGCTATCCTAACTAACTATTTCTGCATCAGTTTTCACGTCGGAAGATACTACCGGGAAAATCGACCTACCCCGACGAATCAATCAAATGGCATTGAGCTCGAAAACTTTACGATTTATGAAGACGATATCCTGTTCGCAAATCACCAATGTGAAAGCTAATAAAACCCCATGCCCTGCTAAAATATCCCCATAAGGATCCTAAAAGACGCAAAACACGAATTATTACACCCACTCGCAAACCTGCTCATCAACCCATTGAATGTTGGGATAGTTCCAAACGAATGGTAAACTAGCTCACGTGACACCCATATACAAAAAAGGAAATACTTCCTCTCCCGCGCAGATTATCGACCAATTAGCTTAACATCGGTTAACGGGCAAAGTAATGGAAACCATTATAAGGGACAAGAATAGTAAAGCATTTGCAACAAAATAATTTAATAAAAGATTCTCAGCACGGTTTTAGAAATAAACGTTCGTGCTTAACAAACTTACTCGACTTCTTCAATGATGTTTACAACTCATATTGATAAGGAATATAGAGCAGTTGATATAATATATATCGATTTTCAGAAAGCTTTCGATACCGTACCCAACAAGAGGACTAATTGACAAAATAAAAAGCTCATGGCATAACAGGAAAAACTCTGAAATGGATCGAAAATGGGCTCTCAGACCCTAAACAACGAGTTGTAATAAATGGTGCAGAATCGGATTGGTGCAAAGTAAATAGTGGCGTTTCCCAGGGTTCGGTATTAGGTCCTATTCTTTTGATAATTGACAATAAAAGACTTAGACGAAGGAATAGAATGCAAAATTTCGAAATTTGCTGACGATACAAAAAATAATAATTAAAGTAACCTTACAGTACATTGGCATGGAAAACTACAAGGGGACCCAGACACTTTAGAAAACTGGGCAGGAAAAATGGCAAATGAAATTAAACATAGAAAAATGCAAAAGAACCCCATTCGGTAGTAACAACGCTAAAAAAGATTACTTCAATGAACAACATTCAACTACCTCACATACAAATAATGAAAAGGATCTGG
>CM064553.1:2247688-2403984 GCA_032716605.1 Paralithodes platypus | reverse complement strand
GTGACCCTTCTAGGTTGCTTGTCCTCCAAAACACTGAGGATCAAGTGTCCAAACAGTGGTTTAGAGTGGGTAAGGGAACATTGGAAAGGGAAATACTGCCCTGGAACTAATGTCCGTGGCAGGATTAGGAAGTTAGTAGGGGACAGATGGGTTAGTAACTGAGGGGGGGATAAAATAAAGTTATTCATTTACAAACGCAGTCAGTCGCGGGTTTGATGCGAGATATTTGTCTAGGCGGAGTTTAAATGAATCAACGGTGATGCAGTCTATAACGTTTCGGGGAAGCCCATTCCACAAGTTGACAACTCGATTGAAGAAGAAATTCTTAGATTCGTGTGAGTTAAAAGATTTACCAATAATTTTGCAACCGTTTCCCCGCGTGTAATTAGATTGGTCGATAGTGAAGTACTTACTACAGTTCATATTGTCGATGCCTTTGATGATTTTGAACACTTGAATTAAGTCACCTCTTAATCTGCGCTGGGTTAAAGGAAATAGATTTAATTCTCTAAGACGCTCTTCGTATGGTTTGTTCTTTAGGCCAGGTATCATTTTGGTAACTCTACGTTGAACTCGTTCTAGCTTGTTTATATCTTTTTGGTAATAAGGGCACCAGGATTGAACGCAGTATTCCAGAAGAGGGCGGACTAATGAATTGTAAAGGGTTAGGATAACTTCTTTGGATTTATGCTCAAATGACCTGCCTATAAAGCCAATTATTTTGTTTGCCTTCTTAACAACTTCTGAACATTGTTGACTCGGTTTTAGGTTACTCGATATTGTTACTCCCAGATCGGTTTCTCTGTTTACATTCTTAAGCTGAGTGCCATTCATCGAATAGTTTGCTTTCTCATTTAGGTATCCGATATGTAGTACTTTACATTTATCCGCATTGAAACTCATTTGCCAATTTTGGGCCCAACATGACAATTTATCTAGATTGTGTTGCATATCGTCAACTTGTTCTTTTGAGAGTACGCTATTTGCAATTTTTTGTATCGTCAGCAAATTTTGAGATTGTACAGGTGAGACCCTCATCTATGTCGTTGATGTAAATTAGAAAGAGAATTGGTCCTAGTACCGATCCCTGGGGTACCCCGCTACTTACATTGGTCCATTTAGATGCCTTACCGTTTATGACTACTCTTTGCTTTCTGTCGCTGAGCCAATTTTCTATCCATTTCAACACACCGTCTTGTATTCCATGCGCTTTTAGTTTTAGCAGTAAACGTTTGTGGGGAACTTTGTCAAAGGCCTTTTGAAAATCAAGGTATATAATATCTACAGCTTTACTCTCATCGTAGAGGTTGAGGATATCGTGGAAGAAGTCTAAGAGGTTTGTTAAACAGGAACGTTTTTTACGAAAGCCGTGTTGAGTATCTTTAAGTATGTTATTTTCCTCTAAGTGATTTACGAGTCTGTCTCGTATGACCGTTTCTAGCATTTTACATACAACTGAGGTTAAGCTAATTGGACGATAGTTACTGGGTAGGGATTTGCTGCCTTTTTTGAATATCGGTGTTACGTTGGCTAGCTTCCACTGATCGGGCATAGTTCCAGACTGCAAGGATTTATTGAATAGTAATGTCAGTGGTTTAGAGAGCTCATCCTTAGCTTCCTTTAGAACTCTAGGCGAGATTGTATCAGGTCCAGGCGTTTTATTTACCTTGAGTTTATCTAAACAATTCAATACTTCTCTCTCTGTAACGGTGATATTGCTTAGAACATCTGAATTATCAATCTGAATCGGCGATGGTGTAGGGATATCACTGAGGTCTTCTGTTGTAAAAACTGATGCAAAGAAGGTATTGAGGGCATTACTCATTTGTGCTTCGTCTTTGGTGTATTCTCCATTTTCATCGACTAACGGTCCAACAGTTGAAGTAACAACTTTTTTCTTTCTGATATAACTATAGAATTCTTTCGGGTTTGTTTTACTTTGATTCGCAATATGTAACTCTAAGGTCTTTTTACTTTGCTTAATTAACTTTTTGGCTTTGCGTCGTAGCTCTACAAATTTCAGCCGTTTCTTCGTCATTTTGTGAGGATTTTAATCTATCATTTGCAATTTTTTTAGCAAGCAGGCAGTTTGAAATATCTTTATTCCACCATTTGGGCTTATTATTATGGCCTGGACGCCGTATTTTTGATGGTATGCAGTCTTGCACTGCTTTTAGGTAAGTGGCTTCGAATAACTTCCAAGATGTATTTATGTCGTTATTGTGAATTAAAAAGCTCCAGTCAGTTTCTTTAAAACATAGCTCTAAGTTTATGGAAGTTTGCTTTCTTGAAATTAGGGACTTTTTCGATGCTACTATTTGGTTCGTTACTAGTAAACTTTAAAGTGAAAGTTATCGTACGATGGTCGCTGTTACTGAATTCATCACCAACATTCAAATTCTCTATTAATTCTTCTTTTGTTGCAAGTACAATGTCAAGAACGTTATTACCACGGGTCGGCGTTCGAACAAATTGATAAAGCGAACTCTCTTGCAAGTTCGTATACAAGTCATGTCCGGAGTGTGAAGTAAGAGTATCGCCCCACTTGGTCACAGGTAAATTAAAGTCGCCAAAATTACGGTATCTTGTGAGTTACTTACATCTGCAATTTGTTCATAAATGTCTCGGTCAGTTTGCACTGATTGAGCTGGAGGTCTGTATATTAATGCAAGTATTATGTTGGTACCTTTATTATTCTTTATTAGCACAAAAGATGCGTTGATGTTTATAATTTGAGGTTTTGACAAGAGGGTAGGGTTAAGACTTTCTTTGATATAAAGTAAAACGCCACCTCCATTTCGATGTATTCGGCTTTTCTCAAACATTACATAACCGGGAAGTGAATACTCTGCTAAAAAGTCTCTATCTTCTGTATTGAGCCAAGATTCTGTTATGCCAATCACATCATAATTTTCTGTAAACACTAGCTCCTCTAAATCTGAAAATTTATTGCGTATGCTACGAGCGTTTGCATAGAAAACCTTTAAATTTTTTATTTTAGAACTCACGGAACGCTCTTTAATAATATTTTTGGTTCTTGTCGGATTTACATTTATGTTCATGGCTGTCCTCGGTCCTCGCTGTCTTCGGTCCTTATCGCTGGTGGTCCTCGGTTGCCTCTGTTTTTTTCTTGGCGTTGGATGATTTATGTCACTGTTGCTTCTTCTCGGATGGGTGCGGACTGCTTCGTGTAGGAGACGACCGATGCGTGCTGAACCCACAGGGTTTAGATGAGTGCCATCCTTGCGGAACAGAGTAGGCTGGTTGTAGAAGTTGTCCCAGAGGTTGATGAATTCAACTTCTTCCCTCAGACACAAATATTTTAGTCGGCTATTTGTGCTGAAGGCCTTGTCGTAGAATTTGTCAGGTGCGTCGATCTTGGGGAGAATGCCTGAGATGATGATATTCCTTGACTTGTTTTTGTAGTGCTGGATCATCTTGCGATATTTCTCCATCAACTCTTCGGATCTGGTGCGCATGACGTCATTTGAACCAGCATGGATGACAAAAAGGGTATTTTCATTTGCATCCTTTGTGGTATCTTCGAAGGCTTCCACAATGTCGTCCAGTCCAGCTCCTGGGATGCAAAATCTTTTTCGTTGATTTGTGACTCTGTCGCAGAACTCTTCGACCTGTCCTCGTAGGAGAGAGAGAGAGAGAGAGAGAGAGAGAGAGAGAGAGAGAGAGAGAGAGAGAGAGAGAGAGAGCTGGATTTGACCTCTCCTATAGTTTTACAACCAGCCAACATGACCTGGTCCGTGTGTGTGTGACCAGTCTGTGAATGACTCCATACGGGGGTTTACAAGCTCGGTACCGGCTTTATGGTGTGTGGTTTACGGCATTTATCACACTACAACACACACACCACACATACATACACACGCTCTTTTTACAAGCTGGTTCAAGGGTTTATAGTATATCTTTACATCATTGAAGATAATACCATCACACACATACTGTTTATACACACACACACATTATATATATATATTATATATATATTAATTGACCACAAACCTTTACATATTCTCATTCAATATACTCAAGATAATGGTTACATGATTTATTGTTGCAAATCGTGAGCGCAAGATCATATTTTTGTCAATAGTGGCAACCGTCTTGATAGCGTAATGCATTTAATGCGCGGAATTTCGGTGTGAGTATCCTAAGCTTCGAGTCCTTGGAGTGTAACATGTATTTGTTGATTTCATTAAGTGAGTTTAGAAGTAAAGTTGGTTGGTGAAAAAATATGAATAAAAGATATAGCCTATATATACTGTATATGTAACTAAAGGCTAGTCAGGACTAAGCGCCACCCCATGTTTACATTGGAGACATCTGGATTTGAAGGCTTGATTGACTTGCTAGGTAGCGCCAACGAACTTGAGAATTATCTCGACCCCCTGACCTCTTCGTAACTTAAAAAGGACCTTGAGCAAACAGGCAGTAAATATCCACACCTATTTCCTGGTGGACTCTTCCCAAATGATAGAAAATGTCCAGCCCGATTGCTTTCATTCAATTTAAGTTATCAGAAGTCAAGGAGTCCAGATTATCGTCAAGTTCGTTGGAGCTACCTATAATACAGATACTTGCATTGTTTCAAATTATAAGTCACCCTCTTCAGCGGTTACTTCCAGAACAGCCACAGTATCTTAACCTAACCATGCATAACTTAACTAATCATAATGTAGCTTAATGGGTGGTTTTTAGTTTGTTCCCTGGACCTCCATCAAACTTAAAATCCCCCCCCCCCCCCACCTAGACCCCCTTTCAAGATAAAGTTGTACATTTTTAGGTAGAAAAATGTCCTGGCCAAAGGCCGATTCCTCTCATATTACAGGCTCGTCATCGCTCTCAAAGGAAAACATCGACTCCTAAATGGCACAATAAGTCTTAAACTGACAGAAATAGGGCGACAGTTCTTAACATCGCCAAACTAATAGGGCGAACATCGTCACATATCAAAAAGCAATGGGGCTAAACATGAGGGAGGAAAGGGTTGCAGAAAAAAATCCCTCAAGTGGAAATCTCCCTTAAAACAGAACTATAATAACCTCACAAAACCTAACCTAGCCTCGACTAACTTAAGGGGAGATGGGTCGTTTTTCTAGACCCATTTCTCCCTCATTAGTTTTCAGATTTTATGACGTTTGCCCCATTAATTCGATTTTAAGTCCTTTTGACTCATTTCTTTGTCAATATTAAGACCTTTCGTGCTATTTAGGTGTCGATTTGTTTTCCTTAGCGAACGATAGTGAGCCTGTAATATTGGGGGCACATATTTCTACCGAAAAATGTACAAATTAATCTAGAAGGGGGATCTAATGGATGTTTTTTATAAGATTGATGGAGGCTTAATGAGGAAACTATAAAAATAATAAATATATGAAATAATCGGCCAACAAATAAACCCTTCCCCCTTAACAAAGTACAGCCTAATCTCACCTGAGCACAATTATTATGCTTAGAATCGTGGCCGTTTTGACCTAACCTTCTTACACTCTCTTCCTCAATCAATCTTTCCTTATATTCCTTCATCCTATGACTTGGACTGCTTTAAACTTCGTGGTCCATTCATTTTGACCCCAGCATCACTTGAATTTGGCTCTCTGTCACTCTTTTTGGCTTTGGGTGAAACAGTCATTACAGGCACCCTGCCTTTTGTCTCCTTCACACATACAAAAACTGTTTTGGTAGGGTCAGGGTAAAGAGGTAAAGGGTAAAGAGGGAGCGGCAATTCAAGTCCGTACAGGTAGGATCAGGTAAAGCCTACTACAATGGGAAGTTAATCCTCGGTAGTGTAGGTGTGTGTGTGTGTGTTCGTTCGTGTGTGTGTGTGTGTGTGTGTGTGATAGAAGGCGAAATGTGGAAAAGCTGGGCGTTCTATTGTTAAGGGTGGAAATACATGGATGAAGATACGCGAACACTTAATAATAGATAATGCTTATGCATAGATTTATAATCAGAAGTTGCGCTAGTGAGCAATATGTTCTCGCTCATATGTACGTATATTTACATACATATGTGCATATGACCATACAAATACACGTACAGTACATATATATATTATATACCTTATATTCTCAACCGGGCTCGAACCATTGACAGCACATACACACAGACATACATATACATGAATATATGCACATTACATGCATATATGCTCTTATCTTATCCACCTGATACTCTCAGCCGGGCTCGAACCACAAACAGTATACACTATAGACATATATATATACATAAATAACGCATACATACATACACATATACGCACACATACATACACATATACTGTACATACATAGATACACATATACACATATACATATACACATATACATAAACAAACTCAAGCAAATACATACATAATTATATTCTAATACACATACGCACACACACTTATGCATACATTATTAAAGGTGGGCACGTATATATGGTGTGACAGGCCGTTATTACACATTATTAATATTTACAATGGTTGGGATAGGACTATTTTTATATCTGTCAGTTCTTGCTCTTATTGGTTGGAGTGTGTTGAAGTGACGAGCTGCACGTGTTGGTCTAGGGGCGTCTGGTGGAAGTAAGTTTCTGTGTCGTGGGTGAACAAGCAGCTTAGATGCAAACTGTTTGAGTGTGTTGTAGTGGTGGGTTGAAAGTGCAGGTATGCTAAGGGTGGTGAGAGCTTCCTCGTACCCTGGATATGTGCCACCCAGGATGATCCTGCATGCCCTCCTCTGCACTCTCTCCAATTGATGTTGTTGTGTCAGGGTTAGTGAGGAGGACCAGGCGGGAGAGGCGTAGGTGAGCTTAGGGAGTATGAAGGTGTTTTTTATCCTCTTCAGCTCATTCTCCGGCGCCCCCAGGGATCTCAACCGCCTTAGCATAAACAACTTGTATGTGGCGGTCCTGACTGTGGTAGTTACATGTTTCTTCCAGTTCAGTTTGTTGTCCACAGTGATTCCGAGGAGTTTGGTGGACTCAACAAGCTGAAGGGGATGAGGACCAATTGTGACAGTGGGTGGAGGAAGGTCGGTAACGGAAGTGTTGATGTGCATGACCACTGTCTTGTCATGATTGATAGTCACATGATTGTCTGTGGTGCAGGCTTGAAGACGGTCGAGGATGTCTTGTAGGGGGACATAGTTAGGGGAGGTGTTATCGACAGTAATGCCGACTGTCGAGTCGTCCACGTACTTCCAGTGGAATGGGGTGTCCTTTAGGGATCATTAATCAAGATGAGGAACAATAGAGGCCCCATCTTTGTGCCCTGTGGACTCCACATGTGATGTCTAGGAAGGTGGAGATGAAGCCTTGGTATCGCACTGCTTGTCGTCTGTCACTAAGGAAGTCGGTCAACCACGCAACCAGGGTAGGATGTAGCCCCAACTTTATGGCCTTGTTGATGATGATGGTGTGGTCAACAAGGTCAAATGCTTTCCTGAAGTCAATAAAGGCAAGGGCGAGGGAAGTCTTTCTCTTCTCAAGATTTGTGTAAATATAATCTAGGAAGCTAATAAGACAGTGAGTGGTGGAGGAGGTTTTTACGTTGCCCAACTGTTGGGGATCTATCAAGTGACGGATTTGTGAGTAAGCCCAGGTGAATACAAAGTCCTCACAGATTAGACTAGGGATGGGCGTTATGGCAATTGGTCTGAGTTCATTAAGAGAATGTGTGGAGGGGGCTTTGGGGATTGGAGTGACGTATGAAGTTTTCCAATCTGCAGGGCATTTACTTTGCCTTAAGGAGGCATTAATTATCGAGCAAAGGGGGGTGGCAAATTCCACCGAAAATTCTTTGTATATTTTCATGGGTAGGTCTACTGGGGTTGTTGATCTTTTTTATTTGAAACTGGAAAGCTTTTTGGCCACTTCATATTCTTGAACAGTTACTGGGGGGGAAGGGGATGGGAGGAAGGCAGGGAGGTTGGTGCGGTCTAGTTTGGGGAGGGTTTGGCAGATGGTAGAGAAGTGATTATTTATCAGTGCAGGTGCATCTACACGAGGGACATGGGAAACACAGGGGATCGAAGGAGTCCCACTACTTAAGCCACAAAGATTCTTAATTTTAGAGTACCACTGACTGATATTGGTTTGTTTTAAATGATGAATCTTTGTAGGGTAGTAGGACTTCTTCGCCCAACGGATTTTCCCTTATCACAATGTTGCGTAGGTCCTTGTAGCGATTGTTGTCCGTGTAGAAGGCCTTGTTCCGATTCTGCATCAGTCTCTTGATCCGAGGAGTAATCCATGGGACGTCAGAGGGGTGCATTTTGGTCCTCTTGGTGGGGAAGAAGTGGTGGTAGGCTTCGGTGGTGGTAGATACAAAGTTGTCCCATTGGCATTAACATCTTCTTCAGTGAGAACCTCCGTCCACGGGTAATGAACCAATGTGTGTGTGTGTGTGTGTGTGTGTGTGTGTGTGATGAACGGGTGAACAAAGAGAACAGAAATATAGAGGTATGCGTGTATACATTATACATTATAGTATAAAGTGAATCAACTATTAATTGAATTATAGAAATGTATAAAAGTGAAGGCAGTATTAATAGGAGAGTAAAATGGTGTGAAATTTGGATTTACTTAACGCCTTACGAGCGGGCCGTTAGTACTACTTCCTTTGTACTCCTTTGTACTATACCCGCCAAGCGGGTGGTTTTACCCTAAATGACCTTGTTTCCGTGCTCTTTTTCATGCATAAACAACAGACAGAGCGTAATACGATTATGTATCCCTGAAAGGGCGATAATTGAGCTTTCCAATGACACCAGACCATCCTTCTATGACCACGCGATCTCTCGCAACGATCGTGCAAGACGAGTGCAATATCCCTAAAATACGGTAATTTCCTTACATAATTCCCTGTGTAGCGAGGCAGTGGGTGTGGGTGTGTGTGGAGTAGATGTCAGTAGTCGCGCGGGGACCCATGCCGAGCGGTCATGAGCCGACCTACGCTCCTCCTGTCGCTCGTCTCTCTCCGAGTCATTATTGCTCAAAAATTGCACATAGACTTAAGTCGTCCCCGCTCTTTGGGCATGTGTTCTCTAGCCCGACTTAAGTCCCCCCCGCCAGACAAGGGTTAATTAGCAATAGGCGGTTTGATAGTTTTCCTCCGTTACCCCTTCTCACATGTACCCTCCCCTCCATCCCATCCCACCCCCCCTGTACTTAGCCCTAGGCTGTCTCCAGGATACCTCTTAAAAAACAATACTTTTTTAAACACTCCTGACGTAGGGTCCACGATTTTTTATAAGTGACTGTACATACACACACACACACACACGCACAACAGACACGTTTTCTACACTCGGTTATTCCTCTTAATCAACCAGTCACATTTGTTTCCTTCCACTTCCCCCCTTCTAATCCCTGCTGCTCAGTTACAATTATTATTTCTATCCCGTCTACTGTTTCTCATAATTAGAGAGAGAGAGAGAGAGAGAGAGAGAGAGGGAGAGAGAGAGAGAGAGGGGGGATGGGTATAGGTGTATAGTGGACAGTTTTATGTTTTGCTTTATCTCGACATGATATGATAAAGATAGGAAAGGTGAGCCAAGTAATATTCGTGATCACTTTAGGCCTAATCAAAATTATTACGTGTCTCTCTTTTCCATGACATTACGAAGACCTATTTCTATTTTACATGGAATAAATATTACAAGTGTAAATCCACCTTACAAACACACCAGGCCATAATCAGGATTCGAACCTTCTACATTACAACGGAAAAATACAGTGAACAGAGAAGGAAGGCGAATTCCATTGTCAATTGACCACTTGCGAGTTTCAAGCTGTAAGGACGTTGGAGCCATAATATTGATGTGAAATAGGGGTCAATATTTACGAGTCACCACAGCTGGAATCTCATTTATAATGGTAGTTTTGGGTTCCTATCATTCTATGTTTCATTGCTATATACTGTTTAGCCACCGGATATTTTGTTTTTATTTTTTTATTTTTTTTATTTATTTTTTTTAGCATTAACCTAACGTAACCTAAATCTATTTGGGGGCTATTAGGTTAGGTTAGGTTAGGTTAGGTTTTTTGGTTAGGTAAATGCTAAAAAAAAAAAAAAAAAAAAAAAAAAAAAATAAAAAAAAAAAAAAATCCGGTGGATAAAAAGTATATAGCAATGAAGCATAGAATGATAGGAACCCAAAACTACCATTAAAAATGAGATCCCCGCTGTGGTGTGACTCGTAAATATTGACCAAAATAGGTATACGACCTGGAAGTTATGGAGGAAGTGGAGGAGATGAGCAAGGTGTTTAAGGATGAGATCTGTGCAGCATGTGAGGAGGTGTGTGGAGTGAGGAGAAGAGGGAGGGGAGTGAAAGGTACAGCATGGTGGACAGAAGAGGTAAGAATAGCTGTGGAAGAAAAGAAGAAAGCATATAGAGAGTGGTTGGGTAGTAGAGGGAATGAAGATTCCGAGAGACAGAAACGAGCGAGGTACGTGGAGAGTAAGAGGGTGGTGAAGAGAGTAGTGAAGGAAAGTAAGAGAAGAGTAGATGAGGAATTTGGAAGGAATCTGAGTGTAAAATGGAGGGAGGGTAAGAAACTGTTCTGGAAAGAAGTCAAGAAAGTTAGGGAAGGTAGCAAGGGAAACAGTAAGGGTGTGAAAGATAGAATGGGAGAATGCTAGCCGAGAAGCAAGAGAGAGTCGAAAGATGGAGGGAGTACTTCAGTGAGTTGCTAAATGAAAGGAATGAAGAGCCAGCAAACATAGCTGGATATGGTATGGGAGGGAGAAGAAGAGAAGTAGTGGAGGAGGAGGTGGGGATCAGGAGGTCAGAAGTGTGGGAAGCCATGAAAAGAGTGAAGTTGGGGAAAGCACCAGGAACAGATGGAGTGTGTGGGGAAATGTTGAGGTATGGTGGTGAGATAGTGATAGAATGGGTATGGAAAATGTGCAAACTAGCATGGGAGAAGGGGAGTGCACCCGATGACTGGAAGACTGGCATAATAGTCCCCCTATATAAGGGCAAAGGGGAAAGAGGAGTGTGTGGTAACCACCGAGGAATATGTCTTCTAAGCGTAGTAGGGAAGGTATACAGTAGGGTAGTGATTGAGAGAGTGAGAGTGAGAACGGAGAAATGGATAGGCGACGAGCAGGGAGGTTTTAGGAAGGGAAGAGGATGTGTAGATCAGATTTTTACCCTGAATTGTGTTGTGGAGAAGTATCTGGAGAAGAAACAAAAGGTGTATGTTGCCTTTATGGACTTGGAGAAGGCCTATGACAGAGTGGATAGAGAAGGTTTGTGGAAAGTACTTAGAATATACGGAGTAGAGGGCAAGTTGCTGAAAGCAGTGAAGAGCATGTATGAGGGTGCAAAGGCGGCAGTACGTGTGGAGAGTGAGCAGAGCGAGTTCTTTGACCTGAATGTTGGTTTGAAACAGGGGTGTGTGATGTCCCCGTGGTTGTTTACTGTATATATGGATGGAGTTATGAAAGAAATACTATCAAGAGCAGTGGATGTTGGTGTATCGCTGAAAAGGGAGGGAATTGAGTGGAAGCTACCTATACTGCTGTTTGCGGGTGATACAGTTCTGATGAGTGATAATGAATGGGAGTTGCAGGGTCTGGTAAATGAGTTTGGAACAGTGTGCGAAAAACGGAATTTGAAGGTAAATACGGGGAAGAGCAAGGTTATGGTCTTCGAAAGGGGTGAAGTCACAGAGTGTGAGGTGAAGCTGAACGGTCAGGCTATGGAGATCGTCAACTCTTTTAAGTATCTGGGCAGTGTGTTGAGTAAAGATGGGACTATGGATGAAGAGGTGCGGGAGAGGGTACAACAGGGGAAGAGGGTTGTAGGAACGCTAAAAGCAGTAACAAGAAATAGGGTGGTCAGTATGGAAGTGAAGAAGTCCTTGCATGACAGTGTGGTAATCCCGACACTGACTTACGGAAGCGAAGCATGGACGTTGGTTGAGAGACTCAGACCAAGAGTGAGAGCAGTGGAAATGAATTACTTAAGGAGTGCGTGCGGAGTTACATGGAGGGATAGACAGACTAATGAGGAAGTAAGAAGGAGGTGTGGTGTGGAGGTAGATGTGCTGGAAAGTGTGAAAAGGAACAACTTGAGATGGTTCGGCCATATGGAACGTATGGAAAGCGAGAGAATGACTAAGAGGGTGTACGAGAGCGAGGTGGAGGGACAGAGGGGGAGAGGTAGACCGAATATGAGGTGGAAGGATGGAGTGAGGAAGTACATGAACGAAGGCGGTGCTGGTTGGGGGGAGGGGCGTCGACTGACTGGGGACAGAGGTGCATGGGGGCGGTTCGTTCGTGGCCACCCCTTCGGGGATCACGGCGTCAGGCAATAGATAGATAGATAGGTATACAATAATAATGTAGGTTTTTGGTGGATAGGTTTGTTGAATTGGGTATTATGTATTCATGAATGTACTGTGACCATGTTTTAGCTGCTAATTCTACTAAATATCAAGGTCTACAGCTCAACCTTCCTTATAGAACGAAACTCGAAAGTGGTCAATGAGATTTCCATTAAACCACTGTGGAGAAAACAATAGTCAAAGGCTATAAGGAAGTTGGATCCGTAAACATTGATATACAACAGGAAATACAATACTAATGTAGGTTTCTGATGGAAAGCAAATAAGATTAATTTGGTGTTAGGCATTTGTAAATGTACTACGGCCGTATTATAGTTGTTAATTATGCTAAATACCAATAGCTATATCTTACTTCCTTAACCCTTTCAGTGCCGGTGCCGTCCTTTTAACTTTATTCTGGCAACTATTAGACGATGTAAGTCAGTATAAAATACAGCTAGAAAAAACATTAAAAAGACATAACCGGTACAATAGGGGGTTGTAGCCTACAACTCGCTAGTGATCAATTCTAGACAAGAAGCAAAGTTCGTATCAGTCAGTTTTCTAAATTATAGCGAATGTGAAGAATATCCTCTGGTGGGGGAGATTAAATAAATGGGTAATTACTGCACACAACAATGTGACTTTACTGGCAGGTGTAGCCTACATTCCAAGACACTTATATTGATATATATATTCAAATTTACCCCGAGCTGCATTATTTTGTTTTCATAATTGTCTTTGGTAGGTAGGTAGGTAGAGGGGGATTAATGAGAAAGCATGGGCCTTCATTGGGAAAACCCATTAACGCCATCAGATAGTACACTATGACCATACGGCTGGGAGAAGGTGAAATAGTAGAGAAGGGTGTTGTAGATATAGATTATAGAGGAAGCTGTTGGAATGGCTTTGGTATGTGTGTTAATAGTCTGTATACATCGTCGAGGTGTCCTCCAACTGGGTGCGAACATGATTTACATGCTAGGACGTACTACCACACCCACTAAATGTCTGCCACGGCCGAGATCGAGCCCAGGTCAAGCAGATTTACACTCGAGCGTGCTCTCCACTCGACCGCCGCGGCTCTTGGTCTCGGAGAATATAGTGAAGAAAAGTGCTAAAAAGAAGAAGGAAGTAGAAAAGTAAAAAGTGACAGACTGTCTGATGTGCTATTTAAAAAAGAAAACGAAAATATATAAATCAGTTAACCCCTTCTGTACCGGCGGTGTTTTTCAATATAATTGGGAAATTAAAGACGATTTTATTAAGCTTAGACAGGACGTATACCAACAAAAAGGTTACTGGCTACCTCTGTTAATCTATTTAGTTACCATATATCCTACCCCTGCTCAGGTAATCTCAGGTAATGTTACAGAAGTGTAACGAAATTGGCAATGTGGCCCCATATGGGGACCGGCACTTTAAACGGCTCTCACCCGAAAACTGATTATTGGATTTTAAATGTCTTGTTACCAATAGAAACTACAATTAATGCTTAATATTATGGTAAGAGCAAATTACACTACTGTAAATATTAAGTCATATATATATATATAAAACAAAATAAAAAATAGTGAAAAAAAAGGGTCAACAAAAGTGAGGCATATCTCATACATTACAAAAGCTGGATTAATTTGGTTGCAGGGCTGTGGAGGGTATGGCTGAGGGGCTAGGGTGACAACAAGGCAGAACTCTGGGGCTAAAAAAAAGTTTGATAGGAAGGGGAAATTTGTAGTACACATTTGGTATTATGGACCCCATATGGTGACCGGACAGGTTGGTACAGGAAAGGGGAGGAGCAAGAGCGGCGGCTCACACCCTCTCCCAGTTGTAGGACGATGCGGACTGACTGCTCGTCTTCAAAATTTCTTGCCATCGGCCTCCGGCCGTGAAATATTCGCAAAAAAACTGTTTTACGCATATTTTTTGACCCATATGGGGCCAATAAGCCTGAGCAGGGTTAAGCTTCCTAAAATCTGAAAGTAGCTAACTAACATTTAACACTGGTTCTGCTAAGGTTAATTGTTGAACCTACTAGACGTATATGTCAACATTTATAAACTTAGACTGCATAACTATTATATATTTTTTAAACTTTCATAGTAAACACTGCATCTTTAGTTTTCTCATTTACAGCAAACGTCAGAAGCTCGTCTGTTGGGGGAGGTTATATAAATGGAGGGTGCACCAGGGTAATTACTACACACACACACACACACACAGCAACTTTACTGCCGGACGGACGCTAGGCAACTTTGGTACAAAGAAGTTACGAGGAAATTTAATACAGAAGAAATTTTATTAATTTTATATTCATTTGTTTGTGACAGTTCTGAATTTTGTCAGCAAATGAAACAATATTAATGCTTCCACGGAATGACATTAGGAACAAAAAAGTAGTAGGCCCTATGGTGCTCTGACTAAAAAAAAATATATATATTCCTGGATCATGTACGATGCTTGTTTTATATATACATATATATATTTTTTTCTATGTGATTGAGGGAGGCAAAAGACAAAACTGCCTATAGCGAGTGCCTCCCCCATACTTGAAAGAGTGACAGGGCCAAAATCAAGGGACGTTCGAGCCAAAATGCCTGGACACACAGAGTTTGAAGCAATTTAAGTCATAGGAAGAGGGAAAGACTGATTCTGGGAGAGAGTTCAAGAGCTCAGTTGTTGAGTACAAAGGAGTACAAAGGAGTACAAGCAACAACAGATCTAGTGACCCTTCTAGGTTGCTTGTCCTCCAAAACACTGAGGATCAAGTGTCCAAACAGTGGTTTAGAGTGGGTAAGGGAACATTGGAAAGGGAATTACTGCCCTGGAACTAATGTCCGTGGCAGGATTAGGAAGTTAGTAGGGGACAGAGGGGTTAGTAACTGAGGGGGGGATAAAATAAAGTTATTCATTTACAAACGCAGTCAGTCGCGGGTTTGATGCGAGATATTTGTCTAGGCGGAGTTTAAATGAATCAACGGTGATGCAGTCTATAACGAAGTAGAAGAAAGTTTGAGAGTAACGTTTCAATCTTGGGTTGGAGAGGTGCACAGAGTAGGGGTGGGATTAAGTTGCAAGGCGGGTATATATATATACTGTATATATATATATATATCAGTATTACGACAATTACAGTATTGCACCCGGTCAAGGAAATAGGGTCTACCATCCTGAGTCAAAGGTTGCTGAATCCCCGAGACACCGATTCAGTTATTGAAGCAGAACACTTGTCGGGTTGCCGTTTGAGGGGCTGGCCATTGGTGCTGGCTGGCTGGGAGGAAGAATGTGGTGAGAGGAAACAGGAAGAACAATAAGAGGAAAGATGACATGTAAGGGAAAGAATGACTGAGAAAGTGAAATGATACGAAACAAAGTAATATAAGTTTGAATAATAAGGGCAAGATGATATGTAGATACGGAATAAGGGAAACACACGGATATGTGAAGGAATTCGGGATATCTATGGAATAAAATTGAAGATAACATTCTATTGTAGCGAAGAACTTCAGCTAAATTGATAAAGAACTTATCCCAAAACCTCTAACCAACTGAAGGGTACTCCAGAGTCGAACCATCGTGGCTTCACCATTGTTTCAAGAGCGCTATATAACTATTCAGTTAATCACGGTATTATGAATTCCAATACATTGAATTACAGGTACTCAAAAAATCCAGACCAGACAAGATGATGGCTGGAGTACAATAGGAAAGAAAATAATTGGACAGAGGAAGAACAAGATGAGAAGTGAGAAGTACAGTAGAAGACTAAAGGTTATAGGGCTCAACCAAGTTGCCTCCACAAATCTAGATAACCGATTTCTATAAGTACAAGGAAACTGAGGTAATCAAGCTACAAATCTATCATTTGAGAATGTCAGCCAGGGACACATGTGTGACAAAATACAACCCATTTGTTCTAGCACTTATTGAGTTACAACTTAAGCCGCTATCACACGAGAGTTTCTATAGTCAACATTCGATAATCTAAAAAGTTCTTGCAACATTTCAGGAATATTTTGCACTCGTATCGGTAACTAGACTTATTATGGTAGATGAATTTAGGTAACCGAAATATTTTAAATGTTGACGTCATACGCTGCCAGACCAGTGTTGAGGATAAATGTTGAGAGAAAAGGCGCTCGTGTGATACCAGCTTTAGGGTTCACGTTTTTTGGTTTAGGCTACTTATAGTGAACTGACTATAACAGATTATAGAATAGGCAGGGAATACAAATGACAACAAGGTTATTTTGAACATCCAATGTTAGACAAAAGAGCAGGTACATGATATAAGTATTTAATTATATGCCTATTTAAAATTATGTTCTATCATATAATGTATTATAGGTAGCGCCAGATAACTTGACAATAATCTTGACCCCTTAACTTCTTATAACTCGAAATTAACGAAAGCAATCGGGCTGACGTTTCTATCAGTTGGGAAGAGTCCACCAGGAAATAGGTGTGGATATTCACAGTCAGGTTCTTCTAGGCCCTTTTGAGTTACAGAGAGGTCAGGGATCAAGATCATTGTCAAGTTTGTTGGCGCTACCTTTAGTTAAATCAAGCTTATCTTAATCTTTCCACAAACATTCCACAAACATCATACTGCCCAAGAGCGATCCTAGAGGTAGACCCAGTTAGCTCAAAACGTTCCCTTACCCTACATCATATACATATTATATAATAGACACTTCTAATTTTCTTAACCCTTTACCCTTTACATACCAGCTTACGTGTGCTATATATTTTTCTAGCTAAATGTTGACGATATTATGCAGCTTAGGAATGATCTGTGGTAATTAAAAGGGTTGCTCAAGATATATCGAAGCCTTATTGTTGCTATAGGTCCTTCCTAAGCTGAATATAATCGCTTAAAAGTTGCCAGTCTCTGGTACTGGATGGGTTAAACGACTGCAGCTCTTGTTAGTTGTTGATATGGCCTATTCTTATTTACTAAAATGCTAAAGAACGATCCTCAAAACAAGTTGCTAGATAACAAGATAACATTGGAAAGACATATATGAACTTCTAGAGCTAGCTGTACAGAAGGTAGGAAGACTTATAGACACGAGTGAAATCAACGGAGAGGGCAGAGGAAACCAAGTACATACAAAGAAGTACCAAGGAAATCAAGCAACAACAGGTCTAGTGACCCTTCTAGGCTGCTTGTCCTCCAAAACACTGAGGATCAAGTATCCAAACAGTGGTTTAGAGTGGGTAAGCGAACATTGGAAAGGGAACTACTGCCCTGGAACTAATGTCCGTGGCAGGATTAGGACGTTAGTAGGGGACAGATGGGTTAGTAACTGAGGGGAGGATAAAATAAAGTTATTCATTTACAAACGCAGTCAGTCGCGGGTTTGATGCGAGATATTTGTCTAGGCGAAGTTTAAATGATTCAACGGTGCTGCAGTCTATAACATCTCGGGGAAGCCCATTCCATAAGTTGACAACTCGATTGAAGAAGAAATTTTTAGCTTCGTGTGAGTTAAAAGATTTACCAAAAATGTTGCACCCGTTTCCCTGCTTGTAATTAGATTGGTCGATAGTGAAGTACTTACTACAGTTCATATTGTCGATGCCTTTGATGATTTTGAACACTTGAATTAAGTCGCCTCTTAATCTGCGCTGGGTTAACACTCAAAGAGCGGGTGGTGGAGAATATTTGACTGTGCCGCCAGCGGGGGTTTTACCGCAAACGAGCTGTTTCCGTGCTTGTTTTCATGCATAAATAAGAGCCAGAGCATAATACAAATATGTATCCCTGAAAGGGCGTTAATTCAGCTTTCCAATGACACCAGAACCATCCTTCTACGATCACTGGTTGTCTTGCAACGATCGTGCAACCGAAGGGCAAAATCGGTAAAATACGGTAATTTCCTTACATTATTACGTGTGAAACGAGTGAGAGAGGGTGGAGTACAAAGGAGTACATCTCAGTAGTTCCACGGCCACCGTGGTGAGCGGTCATGAGGTAAGCTACGCTCCTCCCACCGCTCCGCTCTCTCTCAGAGCATATTACGTGCTGAAAATTGCACTCAACAATAGCTGGGCCCCGCCACATAGGCCACATATATTTCACTCGACAATAGCCGGGCGCCGCCAGTTAAGGGTTAAAGGAAGTAGATTTAATTCTCTAAGAAGCTCTTCGTATGGTTTGTTCTTTAGGCTAGGCATCATTTTGGTAACTCTACGTTGAACTCGTTCTAGCTTGTCTATATCTTTTTGGTAATAAGGGCACCAGGATTGAACGCAGTATTCCAGAAGAGGACGGACTAAGGAATTGTAAAGGGTTAGGATAACGTCTTTGGATTTATGCTCAAATGACCTGCCTATAAAGCCAATTATTTTGTTTGCCTTCTTAACAACTTCTGAACATTGTTGACTCGGTTTAAGGTTACTCGATATTGTTACTCCCAGATCGGTTTCTCTGTTTACATTCTTAAGCTGAGTGCCATTCATCAAATAGTTTGCTTTCTCATTTTGGTATCCGAAATCTAGTACTTTACATTTTTCCACATTGAAACTCATTTGCCAAATTTGGGCCCAACATGACAACTTATCTAGATTGTGTTGCATATCGTCAACTTGTTCTTTTGAGAGTACGCTATTTGCAATTTTTGTATCGTCAGCAAATTTTGAGACTGTACAGGTGAGACCCTCATCTATGTTATTGATGTCAATTAGAAAGAGAATTGGCCCTAGTACCGATCCCTGGGGTACCCCGCTACTTACATTAGTCCATTTAGATGCCTTACCGTTTATGACTACTATTTGCTTTCTGTCGCTGAGCCAATTTTCTATCCATTTCAACACACTGTCTTGTATTCCATGCGCTTTTTGTTTTAGCAGTAAACGTTTGTGGGGAACTTTGTCAAAGGCCTTTTGAAAATCAAGGTATATAATATCTACAGCTTTACTCTCATCGTAGAGGTTGAGGATATCGTGGAAGAAGTCTAAGAGGTTTGTTAAACAGGAACGTTTTTTACGAAAGCCGTGTTGAGTATCTTTAAGTATGTTATTTTCCTCTAAGTGATTTACGAGTCTGTCTCTTATCAGTGTTTCTAGCATATTACATACAACTGAGGTTAAGCTAATTGGACGATAGTTACTGGGTAGGGATTTGCTGCCTTTTTTGAATATCGGTGTTACGTTGGCTAGCTTCCACTGATCAGGCATAGTTCCAGACTGCAAGGATTTATTGAATAGCAATGTCAGTGTTTTAGAGAGCTCATCCTTAGCTTCCTTTAGGACTCTAGGTGAGATTGTATCAGGTCCCGGCGTTTTATTTACCTTGAGTATATCTAAACAATTCAATACTTCTCTCTCTGTAACGGTGATATTGCTTAGAACACCTGAATTATCAATCTGAATCGGCGATGGTGTAGGGATATCACTGAGATCTTCCGTTGTAAAAACTGATGCAAAGAAGGTATTGAGGGCATTACTCATTTGTACTTCGTCTTTGGTGTATTCTCCATTTTCATCGATTAACGGTCCAACAGTTGAAGTAACTACTTTTTTCTTTCTGATATAACTATAGAATTATTTCGGGTTTGTTTTACTTTGATTCGCGACAAGTAACTCCAGGGTGTTTTTCCTTTGCTTAATTAACTTTTTGGCTTTGCGTCGTAGCTCTACAAATTTCACCCGTTCTTTGTCATTTTGTAAGGATTTTAATCTATCATTAGCAAACTTTTTAGCAAGCAGACAGTTTGAAATATCTTTATTCCACCATTTGGGCTTATTATTATGGCCTGTGCGCCGTATTTTCGATGGTATGCAGTCCTGCACTGCTTTTAGGTAAGTTGTTTCGAATAATTCCCAAGATGTATTTATGTCGTTATTATTAATTAAAAATCTCCAGTCAGTTTCTTTAAACATAGCTCTAAGTTTATGAAAGTTTGCTTTCTTGAAATTAGGGATTTTTTCGATGCTGCTATTTGGTTCTTTACTAGTAAACTTTAAACTGAAAGTTATTGCACTGTGGTCGCTGTTACTGAATTCATCACCAACATTCAATTTCTCTATTAATTCTTCTTTTGTTGCAAGTACAAGGTCAAGAACGTTATTACCACGGGTCGGCGATCGATCAAATTGATAGAGTGAACTCTCTTGCAAGTAGGCATACAAGTCATGTCCGGAGTGTGAAGTAAGAGTATCGCCCCACTTGGTCACAGGTAAATTAAAGTCGCCAAAAAATACGATATCCTGTGAGTTACTTACATCTGCAATTTGTTCACAAATTTCTCGGTCAGTTTGCACTGATTGAGCTGGAGGTCTGTATATTAATGCAAGTATTATTTTTGTACCTTTATTATTATTTATTAGCACAAAAGATGTGTCGACGTTCACAATTTGAGGTTTTGACAAGAGGGTCGGGTTAAGACTTTCTTTGATATCAAATAAAACGCCACCTCCATTTTTGTTTATTCGGCTGTTCTCAAACATTACATAACCGGGAAGTGCATACTCTGCTAAAATGTCTCTATCTTCTGTTTTGAGCCAAGATTCTGTTATGTCAATCACATCATAATTTTCTGTAAACACTAGTGCCTCTAAATCTGAAAATGAATTGCTTATGCTACGAGCGTTTGCATAACAAAACTTTAAAGTTGCGGTTTTAGAACTCACAGAACGTTCTTTAATCAAATTTTTTGGTTCTGGTCGGATCTACATTTACATTCATGGCTGTCCGTCCTCGGTCGTCATCCCTGGCGGTTTTGAATTTTAGTCGTGTTGGTGGAGCTTTATCCAAATTCGCGGTTCTTGACGGATAAGCATTTAATTCCTTTGCAGGTTGCCGTCCTCGCTGTTTTCGGTCCTCCTTCCTGGTTGTCCTGTGCTGAGTCGATTTCTTCTCCGAAAATCCTTCACCGCATCGTTGAGAAGACACCCAAAATGTGCTGCTCCCACCTGGTTCAGATGAACTCCATCGTCCGAAAACAATTGGTCATCGTAGTAGAAATTGTTCCTGGTGTCAACGAATCCCACATTCTCCTTCCTGCAGAGGTTTGCTAGACAACGATTTGTGCGGGTGGCTATGTTGTAAAATCGACTCTCTACACCGAGCCGGGGGACGATTCCTGAGACGATGATCCTTGATGACTTCTCCTTAAATGACTTGATCAGCTGCTGGTACTTTAAAAGCAAATCTTCTGATCGGGTTCGCTGTACATCGTTGGATCCAACGTGGATAACGTACATTGTATTAGCAGGGGCCAGCATTGATACTTCGTCAACTGCAGCTACTACGTCGTCCACACCACCACCAGGGATACAAAAACGCTTCCTGGTCTTAGGTGCCCTGGCGCAAAACTCTGTGAGCTGACCACGTATCATCGAGTCTCCCACGAGCCGGACTTCTTTTATTTCCTCTTCGTCATCTGAGTCTGTGAGTATCTGGAAACGGTTTTGACACTCGGTAATCGGTATGGGTTTCCTGGTCTTGGGGCAAACGTTGTTCCTCACGACACGGAAGTTGTTTTGAGGGGGAAGAGAGTCACTATTTGTTTCTTGAGTATCGGAACCATCAGCTGAAGTGGCTACTGCAGGCGTTGAATTGTTGGCAGTTGACGTTGGGGCGTTGGTGGCTGCTGGAGTTGCGGTGACAATTGAAGTTGTGGTACTCCAACGTTGAGTGTTACAAACTCTTGGAGTGATTCCAGCTTCATGGTGAGGACGTTGATCTTGTTGTAGGCTTCATCTCATTTCGCTGTAAAATTCTCTCGTTGGTGGCAGAGCCACCATAGTCACTACCATCATCACTACTGTCATTATTATCACTATAACTATCATCATTACTGGTCACCATCATCGCTACTATTATGACCATCATCACTACTACTAGTACTGTCACCATCATATCTACTACTGTCACCATCATATCTACTACTGTCATCATCATCAATACAACTACAACCATCATCACTACAATTATTACCATCATCACTACTATCACCATCAATCCCACTATTACTACCATCAATTCTAATGCCAACTAAACTAACTTAACCAAGCAAATACTGAGCGATATGATTTCGCCCCCAGAACGAATGCGTTCATAATGTGTGAGCCCCTTCGGGGCTCACACACGAAGAACGCCATCATTGGGGGGGGGGGGGGGGGGTCTGGGAGGAGGGGGGTCCGGGAAGGGGGGGGGGGGGGGGGCCTCCGGGAGGGGGTAGGGGGGTTAAAACCATATCTTGGACCTAAAATCATAACTATTGCATAAATTCAAAAAATATTTTTTGACTGACGTTCGCATTCACGCAACAAATATATGTGTGAAATTTGGTGAAAATCCGTCCAAAGGTCTAGGAGGAGTTCCGAGACTGACGGACAACAACGACAACGACCGACGACAGACATTTTTTTCCGTGGTACCCACTATACGGGAGGGGGGGGGGATACCAAACTCTGCTTACGCAGAGTTCATAAAGTTCTCCCTTTAATTCAGAAAGTTTGTATTTTCTTTTATTTATATTTTCACATCCAATGTCTGTGTATTATTTTCACTTCCCAATATCGGCATCAAGATTCCGCTCTCCTCTCTTCCTCCGTCAGTTCATCCATCTTGCTTTATCTCCTCCTCTGGTCTGCCTTCCTCCATCTCTATCCGCTCCATTACTCCCAGGTAGTCTTCTTCTTCTTCTTCTTCTTCCACTCTGTCTTCTTCTTCTCCTTCTTCTTCTTCTTCTTCTTCGTCTTCTACTCTGTCTCTCCCATTCTCTAACATCTTCTGCTTCTTTTTCTATTTCATTTACTTCTCCTTCTTCTTTTCTACTGCACCTTCTTGTTCTTCTTCTACGCTGTCTTCTTCTTCCACTGTCTTCTTTTTCTTGCTCTTCTTCGTCTTCTACTCTATCTCTCCCATTCTCTAACATCTTCCGCTTCTTTTTCTACTTCATTTACTTCTTCTCCTTCTTCTTTTCTACTGCACCTTCTTCTTCTTCTACTACTTCTCTCTTCTTCCTCCGTCCGTTCATTCATCTTGCTTTATCTCTTCCTTTGGTCTGTCTTCCTCCATCTCTATATACTCCAGTATTCCCGAGTCTTCTTCTCTTCCTTCTTCTTCTTCTTTTCCTCTTCCTCGGCGTCCTCCTCCTCCTCTTCCTTCTCCCTCTCTTATTTCTTCCATTACGTCTTCCCACTCACTTACCCCTTCTCTGATTCTTTTTCTTGTCTCCTTCGTCTTCTCTTTCCTGCGTTCCCCCAGCTTTATCCGCTCCATTACTCTCGTCTCCCTCTCTTCTTCTTCGTTCACTAACCCATTCTCTCTGATCCTTCTATTTTATTTTGTTATTGCATATTTTTATTTCTATTGTCTGTTCTGGTCTGCTTTCCCACATCTTTATCTTGGAGGCAGACTATCTATCCCTCCAGTACACCCGGTTTCTTCTTCTTCTTCTTCTCCTCCATCTTTTATATTTCTTCTTCTTCTACTTCATCTTCTTCTCTCTTTATTTGTCTTCTTCATCTCCTCATTTACTCACGCTATCTTATTTTTCCTTGACACTGATTTTTCATAACATTTGTACTATTCCCGCTTTTATTTTAAGTTTTTTTGAAGTTTTATGTGTGCCTTCTCTTCGTATCTTCACTAAGCCTCTTTCTCTGTCTATCTTTCGTCTTCTATATCTTTCTCTGTCTTGTATTTCGTCTTTTATATTTTTCTGTCTTATCTTTCGTCTTCTATATCTTTCTATGTCTGTCTTTCGTCTTCTATATCTTTCTATGTCTGTCTTTCGTCTTCTATATCTTTCTCTGTCTTGTCTTTCGTCTTCTATATCTTTCTATGTCTATGTTTCACCTTCTATTACTCCTCTGACCTTCCTATGTCCATCTCCATACGCTCCATGACTCCCGATTCTCTCCCTTTCTCTTGCTTAAGGGGAGATTTTCACTTGAGGTATGCTTTGCTGGATCCCGTTCTCCCTCATGTGTAGCCCTTTTATGTTTGAGATTTTATGGCGTTTGCCCCAATAGTTTGTCGATTTTAAGGCCATTCGCCCCATTTCTGACAATTGTAAGAATGTTCGTACAATGTAGGGGTTGATGTTTTCCTGGCGAGCGATAGCAAGCCTGCAATGCAAGTGGAATGGGCAGCTTGATGGAGATCTAGGGAGCAAACTAAAAATGTCTCCATAATGATGTTTCTCTTCTTCCTCTTCTCTTCTTTCTTCTCTTCCTATTCACGAAAAGACAGCAAGATTTCCAGCTGGATCAGGGCTACTTATATTTATGGTATTTTAACATAGTCTTTATATTGAAACGAGGAACGCAAACAACAAAAATAAACAAACCAATGGATAGGTTAAGCCTATATATTTCGTTTACCATTGCTCTACTTATAACAGGAACATAGCATAACTAATAGTAACCCTAGGCCAATTGGAAATCATGACGGGTGTAAGAATGGTACACTTGGATGCCATAGTCTCTAACACACTCATACGAATTCGTGGACCTCCTATGCTCTTCTTTATGCAATTATAACTATCTGGATTATTTTTGGGATAGAATTTGCTTTGCAATTTATAGTATATATAGTTTTGTAGTTGATGTATAGATACTTATATACATAAATTCGTTTATAGCAATATGCTTCTATAATTAGAAATCGGTAAAGCCCATGAATATTTATGAGTGGGCTAGAGACAATGGCATCCGAGTGTACCGGGATTAAGTTTTCTCAATGTTTTCCAAGATATTCCTTTTGTTTCTGTTCCGTGTTTTGTACTATGCTTTCTTTTCACTTCTCTCCAGTTTTATTTCTTCCGTGTTATTGCTCATCTCTACTAACCCATTATCTGCATCTCATCTCTTGTTTGGTTGTTTTCTCGTATGTTTGTTATTTGTTCCAATTTATTTCCTCTGGTGGTCTTCCCTCCATCGCTTCCCCCCCCCCCCATTACTCCCTAGTCTCTCCTCCTCTTCCCCCTCCCCATCCTCATCCTCCTCCTCCTCCTCCCCCCCCCCTTCCTCCGAGAACTGAACTGACCGAGAAATTTATGAACAAATTGCAGATGTAAGTAACTCACAAGATATCGTAATTGTTGGCGACTTTAATTTACCTGTGACCAAGTGGGGCGATACTCTTACTTCACACTCCGGACATGACTTGTATACGAACTTGCAAGAGAGTTCGCTTTATCAATTTGTTCGAACGCCGACCCGTGGTAATAACGTTCTTGACATTGTACTTGCAACAAAAGAAGAATTAATAGAGAATTTGAATGTTGGTGATGAATTCAGTAACAGCGACCATCGTACGATAACTTTCACTTTAAAGTTTACTAGTAACGAACCAAATAGTAGCATCGAAAAAGTCCCTAATTTCAAGAAAGCAAACTTCCATAAACTTAGAGCTATGTTTAAAGAAACTGACTGGAGCTTTTTAATTAACAATAATGACATAAATACATCTTGGAAGTTATTCGAAACCACTTACCTAAAAGCAGTGCAAGACTGCATACCATCGAAAATACGGCGTCCAGGCCATAATAATAAGCCCAAATGGTGGAATAAAGATATTTCAAACTGCCTGCTTGCTAAAAAATTTGCTAATGATAGATTAAAATCCTCACAAAATGACGAAGAACGGGTGAAATTTGTAGAGCTACGACGCAAAGCCAAAAAGTTAATTAAGCAAAGTAAAAAGACCCTAGAGTTACATATTGCGAATCAAAGTAAAACAAACCCGAAAGAATTCTATAGTTATATCAGAAAGAAAAAAGTAGTTACTTCAACTGTTGGACCGTTAGTCGATGAAAATGGAGAATACACCAAAGACGAAGTACAAATGAGTAATGCCCTCAATACCTTCTTTGCATCAGTTTTTACAACAGAAGACCTCAGTGATATCCCTACACCATCGCCGATTCAGATTGATAATTCAGATGTTCTAAGCAATATCACCGTTATAGAGAGAGAAGTATTGAATTGTTTAGATAAACTCAAGGTAAATAAAACGCCAGGACCTGATACAATCTCGCCTAGAGTTCTGAAGGAAGCTAAGGATGAGCTCTCCAAACCACTGACATTACTATTCAATAAATCCTTGCAGTCTGGAACTATGCCTGATCAGTGGAAGCTAGCCAACGTAACACCGATATTCAAAAAAGGCAGCAAATCCCTACCAAGTAACTATCGTCCAATTAGCTTAACCTCAGTTGTATGTAAAATGCTAGAAACGGTCATACGAGACAGACTCGTAAATCACTTAGAGGAAAATAACATACTTAAAGATACTCAACACGGCTTTCGTAAAAAACGTTCCTGTTTAACAAACCTCTTAGACTTCTTCCACGATATCCTCAACCTCTACGATGAGAGTAAAGCTGTAGATATTATATACCTTGATTTTCAAAAGGCCTTTGACAAAGTTCCCCACAAACGTTTACTGCTAAAACTAAAAGCGCATGGAATACAAGACGGTGTGTTGAAATGGATAGAAAATTGGCTCAGCGACAGAAAGCAAAGAGTAGTCATAAACGGTAAGGCATCTAAATGGACCAATGTAAGTAGCGGGGTACCCCAGGGATCGGTACTAGGACCAATTCTCTTTCTAATTTACATCAACGACATAGATGAGGGCCTCACCTGTACAATCTCAAAATTTGCTGACGATACAAAAATTGCAAATAGCGTACTCTCAAAAGAACAAGTTGACGATATGCAACACAATCTAGATAAATTGACATGTTGGGCCCAAATTTGGCAAATGAGTTTCAATGCGGATAAATGTAAAGTACTACATATCGGATACCTAAATGAGAAAGCAAACTATTCGATGAATGGCACTCAGCTTAAGAATGTAAACAGAGAAACCGATCTGGGAGTAACAATATCGAGTAATCTAAAACCGAGTCAACAATGTTCAGAAGTTGTTAAGAAGGCAAACAAAATAATTGGCTTTATAGGCAGGTCATTTGAGCATAAATCCAAAGAAGTTATCCTAACCCTTTACAATTCCTTAGTCCGCCCTCTTCTGGAATACTGCGTTCAATCCTGGTGCCCTTATTACCAAAAAGATATAAACAAGCTAGAACGAGTTCAACGTAGAGTTACCAAATGATACCTAGCCTAAAGAACAAACCATACGAAGAGCGTCTTAGAGAATTAAATCTATTTCCTTTAACCCAGCGCAGATTAAGAGGTGACTTAATTCAAGTGTTCAAAATCATCAAAGGCATCGACAATATGAACTGTAGTAAGTACTTCACTATCAACCAATCTAATTACACGCGGGGAAACGGTTGCAAAATTATTGGTAAATCTTTTAACTCACACGAATCTAAGAATTTCTTCTTCAATCGAGTTGTCAACTTGTGGAATGGGCTTCCCCGAAACGTTATAGACTGCATCACCGTTGATTCATTTAAACTCCGCCTAGACAAATATCTCGCATCAAACCCGCGACTGACTGCGTTTGTAAATGAATAACTTTATTTTATCCCCTCCTCAGTTACTAACCCATCTGTCCCCTACTAACTTCCTAATCCTGCCACGGACATTAGTTCCAGGGCAGTAATTCCCTTTCCAATGTTCCCTTACCCACTCTAAACCACTGTTTGGACACTTGATCCTCAGTGTTTTGGAGGACAAGCAACCTAGAAGGGTCACTAGATCTGTTGTTGCTTGATTTCCTTTGTACTCCTTTGTACTCCTCCTTATATTGAAGTTGTCAATATATAACTTATATAAGTTGTCAGGAAGAAGCAGTAATATTTGGCGATTTCAATCTGCCTGTCACAACATGGGGCGAACCACTAAATGCTCACGCGGGACATGATCTATATGCTAATCTTCAGGAAAGTACCCTTTATCAACACGTAGAACACCCAACGAGGGGAAATAACATTCTGGATATTATTCTAACGACAAATGAAAGACTGGTAAATAGCGTTAAAATCGGACCGGAATTTAGCTCTAGTGACCATAGGATAGTGTCCTTTAACATTAAAGTAAATAATGACAAAGAAAACGTGAGCACGGAAAAAGTACCAGATTATCGAAGGGCCGACTTTAACAAACTTAGAAGGCATCTTGCCAATACTGACTGGAGTGAAATGACCGAAACTCATGATGTAAATCGATTATGGAACATATTATCTAATAACCTAAACAAAGCAATAAATACAAGCATCCCTCTACGAAACCGGCGCCCAGCAGGCAAATATAAGCCAAAATGGTGGAATAATGAAATAAAAAACATCCTCTTAGTAAAAAAGCAGGCATACCAAAAATATAAGGCAACTCAGAATAATAGCGATAAATTAGAACACGATAGACTGCGTCGAACAACCAAAAATCTCATCAAAGGAAGTAAGAAGAATCTGGAACTTCATATTGCCAGCTCCAGCAAGTCCAATCCGAAAGAATTTTACAGCTATATAAGAAACAGAAAAACGGTAACTTCAACAATAGGCCCACTTGTTGCGGAAAATGGAGATCATACAGATAACAAAGTACAAATGGCGAATATCCTAAATAACTATTTTGCATCAGTTTTCACGTCGGAAGATACTACCGGTAACCGACCTACCCCTACGAATCAATCAAATGGCACTGAGCTCGAAAACTTTACGATTTATGAAGACGATATCCTGTTCGCAATCAACAATTTGAAAGTTAATAAAACCCCAGGCCCTGATAAAATATCCCC
This sequence comes from Paralithodes platypus, assembly GCA_032716605.1. NCBI lineage: Eukaryota > Metazoa > Arthropoda > Malacostraca > Decapoda > Lithodidae > Paralithodes > Paralithodes platypus. Next base: position 2,374,976 of record CM064553.1, on the reverse strand, counting down.
AAGGATCCTAAAAGAAGCAAAACACGAATTATTAAACCCACTCGCAAATCTGTTCAACAAATCATTGAATGTTGGGATAGTTCCAAACGAATGTAAACTAGCTAACGTGACACCCATATACAAAAAAGGAAATAAGTCCTCTCCCGGCAATTATCGACCAATTAGCTTAACATCGGTAACGGGCAAATTAATGGAAACCATTATAAGGGACAAAATAGTAAAACATTTGGAAGAAAATAATTTAATAAAAGATTCTCAGCACGGTTTTAGAAATAAACGTTCATGCTTAACAAACTTACTCGACTTCTTCAATGATGTTTACAAATCATATGATAAGGATAGAGCAGTTGATATAATATATCTCGATTTTCAGAAAGCTTTCGATACCGTACCCCACAAGAGACTAATTGACAAAATAAAAGCTCATGGCATAACAGGAAAAACTCTGAAATGGCTCGAAAATTGGCTCTCAGACCGTAAACAACGAGTTGTAATAAATGGTGAAGAATCGGATTGGTGCAAAGTAAATAGTGGCGTTCCCCAGGGTTCGGTATTAGGTCCTATTCTTTTTATAATTTACATAAACGACTTAGACGAAGGAATAGAATGCAAAATTTCGAAATTTGCTGACGATACAAAAATTACTAATAAAGTAACCTCAACAGTACATTGGCAAAAACTACAAGGTGACCTAGACACTTTAGAAAACTGGGCAGAAAAATGGCAAATGAAATTCAACATAGAAAAATGCAAAGTATTACACATCGGTAGTAACAACGCTAAAAAAGATTACTCAATGAACAACATTCAACTATCAAATACAAATAATGAAAAGGATCTGGGAGTTATAATATCAAGTGACCTGAAGCCGAGTAAACAGTGTACAGAGGTAATAAAAACTGCTAATAAATTGGTGGGTTTCATCGGCAGAACATTCAAATTCAAATCAGAAAAAATCATACTTACTCTATTCAACTCATTGGTGCGTCCCCATCTCGAATACTGCGTGCAATTCTGGTCACCGTACTACCAAAAGGACATAAATAAACTTGAAAGGGTGCAACGCAGAGTCACTAAAATGATACCTAGATTGCGTAATAAACCGTACGAAGAGCGCTTAAAAGAACTAAATTTGTTTAGCTTAACAAAGCGCAGAATGAGAGGTGACCTAATAGAGGTGTTCAAAATCTTCAAGGGATTCAGCAACCTAAATGTAAGCGAATTATTTACGATCAATCAAGCAAACACGAGAAACAATGGTTATAAGATTATAGGCAAGCGTTTTCATTCTCACGAGGCGAAGCATTTCTTCTTCAACCGCGTTGTGAATAATTGGAACAGACTACCCTCGAACATTGTAAACTGTAATACTGTCGAAACATTTAAGAACCATCTGGATAAACACATGGCAAATAACCCCCGATTAACACAGTTTCTTTCAGAATAACGCGCAACGAAATGTCAACGCATACCGCAATGTATATTGATTTTCATACATCTGTTCCCTTTCAGAATTGTAGTAAATAGAGTTAGCTTAGATTACAAATCAACTTCTTTTTTCTCCCTGTCCTGTTCGAATTTCCGTGTCAGTTTTTCAATACTGCATGGTATTTTTCCTATCTGTTTCCATGCCAGTATTAGCTGGAGGGAGTGGTGGGTGGGGAGGAGCCTTCTTCTTTGCTATCCTTTTCTCTACCTCGTAGTCAGTAGATTAGTAGTTTTAGATATCCAAACTGCCCCGTAAGGACCAATAGGTCTGTTGCAGTTTGTTCTCCTTTGTATTCCTTTGTATTCCTTTGTATTCCTTTGTACTCCTCCTTTGTACTCCTCCTTCCCCCCCCCCCCTCCCCTTCTCCTCCTCCTTCTCCTCCTAAATCATTATTTTGCATCAATCTTCACGTCAGAAGATACTACAGGTAGACGACCTACCCCTATGAATCAATCAAATGGCACTGAGCTCGAAAACTTTACGATTTATGAAGACGATATCCTACTCGCAATCAACAATTTGAAAGTTAATAAAACCCCAGGCCCTGGTAAAATATCCCCAAGGATCCTAAAAGAAGCAAAACACGAATTATTAAACCCACTCTCAAATCTGTTCAACAAATCATTGAATGTTGGGAAAGTTCCAAACGAATGTAAATTAGCTAACGTGACGCCCATATACAAAACAGGAAATAAGTCCTCTCCAGGCAAATATCGACCAATTACTGTAGCTTAACATCAGAAACTGGCAAATTAATGGAAACCATTATAAGGGACAAAATAGTAAAACATTTAGAAGAAAATAATTTAATAAATGATTCCCAGCACGGTTTTAGAAATAAACGTTCATGCTTACTCGTTTTCTTCAATGACGTTTACAAATCATATGATAAGGATAGAGCAATTGATATAATATATCTCGATTTTCAGAAAGCTTTCGATACCGTACCTCATAAGCGACTAATTGACAAAATATACGTTCATGGCATAACAGGAAAAACTCTGAAATGGCTCGAAAATTGGCTCTCAGACCGTAAACAGCGAGTTGTAATAAATGGTGGTTAATCTGATTGGTGCAAAGTAAATAGTGGCGTTCCCCAGGGTTCGGTATTGGGTCCTATTCTTTTTATAATTTACATCAACGACTTAGATGAAGGAATAGAATGCAAAATTTCGATATTTACTGACAATACAAAAATGACTAATAAAGTAACCTCAACCGTACATTGACAAAAACTACAAGGTGACCTAGACACATTAGTTAACTGGGCAGAAAAATAGCAAATTAAATTCAACATAGAAACATGCAAAGTATTACACATCGGTAGTAACAACGCTAAAAAAGATTACTCAATGAACAACATTCAACTATCAAATTCAAATAATGAAAAGGATCTGGGAGCTATAATATCAAGTGACCTGAAGCCGAGTAAACAGTGTACAGAGGTAATAAAAACTGCTAATGAATTGGTGGGTTTCATTGGCAGAACATTCAAATTCAAATAAGAAAAAATCATACCTACTCTATTCAACTCATTGGTGCGTCCCCATCTCGAATACTGCGTGCAATTCTGGTAACCATACTACAGAAAGGACATAAATAAACTTGAAAAGGTGCAACGCAGAGTCACTAAAATTATACCTAGATTGCGTAATAAACCGTACGAAGAGCGCTTAAAAGAACTATATTTGCATAGCTTAACAAAGCGCAGCATGAGAGGTGACCTAAGAGAGGTGTTCAAAATCCTCAAGGGTTTCAGCAACCTACTTATAAGCGAATTATTTACGATCAATCAAGCAAATACGAGAAACAATTGTTATAAGATTATAGGCAAGCGTTTTCATTTTCATAAGGCGAAGCATTTCTTCTTCAACCGTGTTGTGAATAATTGGAACAGACTACCCTCGAACATTGTAAACTGTAATACTGTCGAAACATTTAAGAACCATCTGGATAAACACATGGCAAATAACCCCCAATACACACAGTTTCTTTCAGAATAACGCGCAACGAAGTATCAACGCATACCTCAATGTATATTGATATTCGTACATCTGTTCCCTTTCAGAATTGTAGTAATAGAGTTAGCTTAGATTTCAAATCAACTTCATATTCTCCCTGTCATATCCAAATTTCCGTGTCAGTTTTTCCATACTACACGGTATTTTTCCTATCTATTTCCATGCCAGCACTAGCTGGAGGAGTGGTGGGTAGGGAGGAGCCTTCTTCTTTGCTATCCTTTTCTCTACCTCGTAGTCAGTAGATTAGTAGTTTTAGATATCCAAATTGCCCCGTAAGGACCAATAGGTCTGTTGCAGTTTGTTCTCCTTTGTATTCCTTCTCCTCCGCTATCTTTTCTCTACCTCGTAGTCATGCAGATTAGTAGTTTCAGATATCCAAATTGCCCCGTAAAGACCAATAGGTCTGTTGCAGTTTGTCCTCCTTTGTATTCCTTTGTATTCATCCTCCTCCTCCTTCTTCTTCGTTATCTTTTCTCTACCTCGTAGTCATGCAGTAGATTAGTAGTTTTAGATATCCAAATTGCCCCGTACGGACCAATAGGTCTCTTGCAGTGTGTTATCCTTTGTATTCCTTTGTATTACTCCTCCTCCTCCTTCTTCTTTGCTATCTTCTCTCTACCTCATAGTCAATAGATTAGTAGTTTTAGATATCCAAACTGCCCCGTAAGGACCAATAGGTCTGTTGCAGTTTGTTCTTTGTATGCCTTTGTATTTCTTTGTATTCCTCCTCCTCCCAATCCTCCTCCTTCTCCTATATTCTCCTAATATTCGCCGATTCAGATTGATAATTCAGATGTTCTAAGGAATATCACCGTTACAGAGAGAGAAGTATTGAATTGTTTAGATAAACTCAAGGTAAATAAAACGCCTGGACCTGATACAATTTCGCCTAGAGTTCTAAAGGAAGCTAAGGATGAGCTCTCCAAACCACTGACATTACTATTCAATAAATCCTTGCAGTCTGGAACTATGCCTGATCAGTGAAAGATAGCCAACGTAACACCGATATTAAAAAAAAGGCATCAAATCCCTACCCAGTAACTATCGTCCAATTAGCTTAACCTCAGTTATATGTAAAATGCTAGAAACGGTCATAAGAGACAGACTCGTAAATCACTTAGAGGAAAATAACATACTTAAAGATACTCAACACGGCTTTCGTAAAAAAAGTTCCTGTTTAACAAACCTCTTAGACTTCTTCCACGATATCCTCAACCTCTACGATGAGAGTAAAGCTGTAGATATTATATACCTTGATTTTCAAAAGGCCTTTGACAAAGTTCCCCACAAACGTTTACTGCTAAAACTAAAAGCGCATGGAATACAAGACGGTGTGTTGAAATGGATAGAAAATTAGCTCAGCGACAGAAAGCAAAGAGTAGTCATAAACGGTAAGGCATCTAAATGGACCAATGTAAGTAGCGGGGTACCCCAGGGATCGGTACTAGGACCAATTCTCTTTCTAATTTACATCAACGACATAGATGAGGGTCTCATCTGTACAATCTCAAAATTTGCTGACGATACAAAAATTGCAAATAGCGTACTCTCAAAAGATCAAGTTGACGATATGCAACACAATCTAGATAAATTGTCACATTGGGCCCAAATTTGGCAAATGAGTTTCAATGCGGATAAATGTAAAGTACTACATATCGGATACCTAAATGAGAAAGCAAACTATTTGATGAATGGCACTCAGCTTAAGAATGTAAACAGAGAAACCGATCTGGGAGTAACAATATCGAGTAACCTAAAACCGAGTCAACAATGTTCAGAAGTTGTTAAGAAGGCAAACAAAATAATTGGCTTTATAGGTAGGTCATTTGAGCATAAATCCAAAGACGTTATCCTTACCCTTTACAATTCCTTAGTCCGCCCTCTTCTGGAATACTGCGTTCAATGCTGGTGCCCTTATTACCAAAAAGACATAAACAAGCTAGAACGAGTTCAACGTAGAGTTACCAAAATGATACCTAGCCTAAAGAACAAACCATACGAAGTGCGTCTTAGAGAATTAAATCTATTTCCTTTAACCCAGCGCAGATTAAGAGGTGACTTAATTCAAGTGTTCAAAATCATCAAAGGCATCGACAATATGAACTGTAGTAGGTACTTCACTATCGACCAATCTAATTACACGCGGGGAAATGGTTGCCAAATTATTGGTAAATCTTTTAACTCAAACGAATCTAAGAATTTCTTCTTCAATCGAGTTGTCAACTTGTGGAATGGGCTTCCCCGAGACGAGACGTTATAGACTGCAGCACCGTTGATTCATTTAAACTCCGCCTAGACAAATATCTCGCATCAAACCCGCGACTGACTGCGTTTGTAAATGAATAACTTTATTTTATCCTCCCCTCAGTTACTAACCCATATGTCCCCTACTAACTTCCTAGTCCTGCCACGGACATTAGTTCCAGGGCAGTAGTTCCCTTTCCAATGTTCCCTTACCCACTCTAAACCACTGTTTGGACATTTGATCCTCAGTGTTTTGGAGGACAAGCAGCCTAGAAGGGTCACTAGATCTGTTGTTGCTTGATTTCCTTTGTACTCCTTTGTACTCCTCTTTCCTCTATCTCCCCATGCACCCCTCTTTCTCTATGCATTTCCTTTGCTTTTCCATTCTGTTGTATCACTCTCGCACAATTAAACAAATAAAAATAAAAGGAGGGGGAAGAACACGGGAGGAGAGTCGGGTGTAATGGAGCGAAAGTCAAACCCTTTCTGTCCTGCTAACCTCTATGAAGAAAACACTAAATAAATACATACATATATAAATAAATAAATAATTAAATGGAACAGGGGAAGAAGAACGTGAAATAATAATGGAGCGGTTGGGGGAAGGAACATAATGAAGATAATAGTAATGGAGCGGTTGGGGGAAGGAACATAATGAAGATAATAGTAATGGAGCGGTTGGGGGAAGGAACATAATGAAGATAATAGTAATGGAGCGGTTGGGGGAAGGAACATAATGAAGATAATAGTAATGGAGCGGTTGGGGGAAGGAACATAATGAAGATAATAGTAATGGAGCGGTTGGGGGAAGGAACATAATGAAGATAATAGTAATGGAGCGGTTGGGGGAAGGAACATAATGAAGATAATAGTAATGGAGCGGTTGGGGGAAGGAACATAATGAAGATAGGTAAAACAAAAACATACAAATAAAGAAAACACGAAAGAAAAGACTGAGAACAAGCTTTGTAATGCTCAGTAATTCGCCGAGCGCTGCCAATCACCCTGGCGCCCAATCCTTTCTCCTTCCTAGTCTTTCTCCCCCCTTTCGGCGGATCCAATCCAACAAGCAGAAGAACAAGAAGAAAAAGAACAGCAGCAACAAAAACAGGAGTGACAGAAGTGATAATAAGCACCGCATATTTTCCCGACGGAGACCAAAAGGGGTTAGGGTGGACAGAAAAAGACACAAAAAACAGGGAAATAGACAAACATGGAAAATTACATATTCAAACAATAAATGATTAAAGTGAGAGAGAGAGAGAGAGAGAGAGTGTGAGAGAGAGAGAGAGCAGATAGGAGCAAACGTCATCTACAAGGGGAATCGTGCTACCAATTTACATAGTTTGGAAATTCCCTGTTGCATACTTGTGGGTCTTTAAAGGTTGTAAGTGAAGTCGGGGTCATTAATATTCTTAATTTTCAAAGCTATATCGCGTTAAGTTTTTTTTTTTAATTTGTCCCAAGGCCTATACCCTGTACCAAATAAGTAGATAAAAACTTCACCATTAACCTCTATCAAATTGAATCTCCCCATTAATGTTTTACCTGAAAATAATGTTTCGGTGGTTAGTTTAATCAATTGGAATCTCTTAATCTCATAAAACCTCTCCAAAATTAGTATTCTGTCCACAGCTTGCTGAAAGACAACCGCAGAAGTTGAAGTAACTAAACTTCATTTTTCTAGACACTCTTAATGGTCACAAAATACTTTAAAAAATCCCAGTAAGGGCACATATTGCGTACGTACTTGTGCGCGAAAAGGTTAGAATGACTAAACAGGCCAAGGTATAAAACATACTGTCAGAACTTTGGCTTAACCCTACTTATATACAGCCAGTTCAAAGGGAAGGCCATGCCATTAGTTGGGAGGTGGTCATGATGTAGAGATTATAGAGGGTGGATACGTGGAATCTCTCTCTCTCTCTCTCTCTCTCTCTCTCTAATAGATTAAGTCCTGGCCACCTTGCAGGGATCGTAAGATCTGTGTGGCCAGTGTATTTATGAAAATGTATGTACATAGCTCTCCCTCTCTCTCTTTGGTGGTGGTTGGGGAGGGAGCCTTCTGCTTTGTTAGCCTTACCTTACTCTTAATAGCAAATGTTGTTAGAATTAAGTCCGGACTGCCTAGTATGAACCACAAGGTCGGTACTGTCTGTGTATCTATGTAACTATATGTAACTTTCTCTCACCACTAATTATTGTACCAACTGTATTATTGTTTGCCCGCATCCACTTTGGGGCGGCATATATAGGTTATTAACTAACTCTCTCTCTCTCTCTCTCTCAATTAAGGTTTTAAAAAAAAACATATTTTTAGAATCATACCATAGGGAAGTTTGTCTGGAGGTGAAAGAGATAATGATTACTGATAAGGAGAACCTAGCAGAAATTAACTGTTTTTAGTTGAAGAGAGCGGTAGGGCAAAACACAATAAAATAAACATAAATAAATAAATATATATATATACTGTATACATAACAATAACAAATACACCTAAAGTCAATAAATATATAAGTAAATAATACTAGAACAAAAATAATAAATACACAAGTAGAGGTATGCAGGCAATTAATATACTTTCCATTTCCCACTATTCTGGAAATTTCCTTAGGCGACTCTCATGCCCTGCAAGGTTATTCACTTGTTGGCCTACCTGTTTTCATGTACTGTACGGCAAATTGCCGGAGGTGGCGGAGGGTGGGGAACGAGCCTTCCTATTACTATCTTTTCCTTTCACTTTCCCTTAATCTATTGCTATCTCTACTAGGATTAAGTCCTAGCCACCTACCAGGGATCGTAAGATCAGTGTGGCCAATGTATTTATGTAAGTATATGTAAACATATGTAATTATATGTAAATTTCTCTCTCATATACCCATTTAACTTCCTATCTGACTTACCCAATAATTTCTGCGCCCCATCCACTATGGAAAACATAGGACATTTTAAGTTAAATCGCTATATATATATATATATATATATATATATATATATATATATATTCTTTAATACATACGAGGTTGAAAGAAATGGCAATTTCTGCGTTGGAAATTTTATTATTCAAAGTTTCCAGGTCTCTGATGAGTTTTCGCTGGGTGGCAGGAAGTAGATGAAGGAGATGAGCAAAATTCATGGTGGTACAGGGTTACATTAAAGTACATGATGATACAGGATATACGACGCGTTTCACTGGACAACCAGCATTATCAAGTAAGGAAGGAATGATATAAAAGGTAAACAGGAAGGGTATATATAGAGGGTGGAGGATCAGAGGAGGCGGAAAACAGGGGGCAAAAGTCTGCTATTGGTGGAAGGGAAAACTAGGAGAGAAAAAGGGCCCGATGACCGACGATCACGTCATTTACCAACATACCTGTAATTATGAGGACTGTGGACCTCATTCCTATATTGGTATGACGCAGACTCGTCTTTCACGTCGGTTAACTCTTCACCTTCAGGCTGGAGCCATCAAAGACCACTATCTCACCCCTAACCACCCTCACCTCACACGCAACGAGTTAGAGAAACACACCACCATACTCGATAAAGAAAGTGACCCAAGGAGATTACCTATACTCGAAGCTTTATATATCCAAGCCTTACATCCCAACATCAACAACCAAACTCTGGACCTTCAGATCCTTCCTTCTGCCAAAAGGCACTACCCTACAGGACCTAACACCCCTCCTCGCCCCCCGGTGCCCTTGACGCAGCCCCCCGCGCTACCTCCTTCAGCTTCGTCTTCTGCAGGCGCCACACAACTTAGGCCACGCCCCTCGACACGCAGCCAATCAGCTTCGACCCCACCTATCGACCACCATCCCGCATCCAGTGCGCATGCGTGGAGCGGTTACCCCCTTTTTCTCTCCTAGTTTTCCCTTCCACCAATAGCAGACTTTTGCCCCCTGTTTTCCGCCTCCTCTGATCCTCCACCCTCTATATATACCCTTCCTGTTTACCTTTTATATCATTCCTTCCTTACTTGATAATGCTGGTTGTCCAGTGAAACGCGTCGTATATCCTGTATTATCATGTACTTTAATGTAACCCTGTACCACCATGAATTTTGCTCATCTCCTTCATCTACTTCCTGCCACCCAGCGAAAACTCATCAGAGACCTGGAAACTTTGAATAATAAAATTTCCAACGCAGAAATTGCCATTTCTTTCAACCTCGTATGTATTAAAGAAAATTTATTACCTGGCTTTACCAACATATATATATATATATATATATATATGTTAGTAAATCCAGGTAATACATTTTCTTTAATGCATACAAGGTTAAACGAAATGGCAGTTTCAGCATTCAATATTTTATTATTCAGCGTTTCAATATTTCTGATTAATTTTCGTTGGGGTTCAGTCAGCAGGTGGGGGAGGTTGGCAAACTGCATGGTGATTCGACGTTTCGCTAGACATCTAGCATTTTCAAGAGAATGATTAAACAGTCAATCAATCAATCAATCAATATAGAATAGGTGGGTGAAGGTGAAAGAAGGGAAGTTTTTATTGGTTAAGTAGGAGAGGCAGTGGTAAAAGTGAGAGAAATAGGGTGTCGGGGCTTGCCCAACGTGCGTGAGTTGAGTAATTGGTTCGAGTCAGTATGGCTTGCCAAGAAGGGGGCTGGGGAAGGCTGCACGATGAAGGAGGGAGATGGTGGTGGTAAAGAAGTCGATGGTGTTGATGTTGGTGTTTTACGAATTCTTCCATGTTGAAGGTCTTTCTGGATCTTTTTGGCTTTTTCTTGGAGCTCCTCCTGATCTCGTCCAGCTGTCTTTGGAAGGACCTAAGACCTTCTACTTGCTGTGGTGATAAAAGTTGTGATTCAGCTGCTGCATCCTCGTCTCCTTCTTCCTCGATCTTCTCCACGTCGACTATTTCTCCTTTGGTGGACACAGTGTATTCAGACGACGCGGAGGAGGGGAGTGCCACCGGATGATCAATGGTGGCAGGTGCTGGAGTCGAGGCTGCTACTGGTCCGGCGAAGTTGACTGCTGATGGCGGTGGTGATGCCGAAACTGCTGGAGGAGGTGGTGATAGGGTTCTCCTATTGAGTGGTTTGGAGATGTTCAGGCGTTTCCGTGGCTGTATGGTCGTTGTTGTAGGGGAGTGTGTGGATGAGGGATCTTGGTGTTCATGTCTGGGATGGTAATAAAGGGCAAGTTGTTTGCATGAAGGAGAGCAGGAAGATACACCCTTAGGAGGTTGATGTCCCTGCCAGCAAGAGCAGTGGCTGTAGTAACAATGATTTTGATGGTGGAATCCTTGTCACAAGATGGCTGGACTACTCTTGCCTTCTCCTCCCTCTTCCTGGCATGCAGCGATCCCTTCATACAGTCTCCCTTGGGTCCGGTTACTCTGTGTGCCTCCATTCCCTTCTTCCCCTTCTTGATGGCTAACTCTACCCTCTCACCATCACCTAGAGAGGGCAGAGCATGGAGTGGATTGGGGCGAGATATGTTCCTTCTGTGTATAAAGATATCGCCTCCTTCCTGTTGGCTAATAAAGCCCATTACCTTTTTTTATAATTAAACCATTTAACATGGCCAGCAGTGTAGGTGGAGGGGCTGGGAGCATGATGGTGTTGGTGGAAAGGGTTTGGTGGAGAGTTGTAGCCAATCAGGAGAGAGCAGGAACCGAAAAAACAGTACAAAATATGGATATACTGTATATGTTACGGCCTTTTTGAAAAAGTGGCCTTTTTGCGAAATGACCGGGAGCTTTGCAAAATGACCAAAAACCTAGCCTTTTTGTAAAATGTCACTTAATGTCTGGCCCATTTGCAAAATGTCCAGCATATTGGCCTTTTTTGTAAAATTACCTGTGCCCTTTTGCAAAATGACACCAAACGTCTAACCTAACCTAACCTAACATGTTCGGTTAGGTTAGGTTAGGTTAGGTTAGACGTTTGGTGTCTATCTATCTATCTATCTATTGCGTGACGCCGTGATCCCCGAAGGGGTGGCCACGAACGAACCGCCCCCATGCACCTCTGTCCCCAGTCAGTCGACGCCCCTCCCCCCAACCAGCACCGCCTTCGTTCATGTACTTCTTCACTCCATCCTTCCACCTCTCATTCGGTCTACCTCTCCCTCTCTGTCCCTCCACCTCGCTCTCGTACACCCTCTTAGTCATTCTCTCGCTTTCCATACGTTCCATATGGCCGAACCATCTCAAGTTGTTTCTTTTCACACTTTCCAGCACATCTACCTCCACACCACACCTCCTTCTTACTTCCTCATTAGTCTGTCTATCCCTCCATGTAACTCCGCATGCACTCCTTAAGTAATTCATTTCCACTGCTCTCACTCTTGGTCTGAGTCTCTCAACCAACGTCCATGCTTCGCTTCCATAAGTCAGTGTCGGGATTACCACACTGTCATGCAAGGACTTCTTCACTTCCATACTGACCACTCTATTTCTTGTTACTGCTTTTAGCGTTCCTACAACCCTCTTCCCTTGTTGTACCCTCTCCCACACTTCTTCATCCATAGTCCCATCTTTACTCAACACACTGCCCAGATACTTAAAAGAGTTGACGATCTCCATAGCCTGACCGTTCAGCTTCACCTCACACTCTGTGACTTCACCCCTTTCGAAGACCATAACCTTGCTCTTCCCCGCATTTACCTTCAAATTCCGTTTTTCGCACACTGTTCCAAACTCATTTACCAGACCCGGCAACTCCCATTCATTATCACTCATCAGAACTGTATCATCCGCAAACAGCAGTATAGGTAGCTTCCACTCAATTCCCTCCCTTTTCAGCGATACACCAACATCCACTGCTCTTGATAGTATTTCTTTCATGACTCCATCCATATATACAGTAAACAACCACGGGGACATCACACACCCCTGTTTCAAACCAACATTCAGGTCAAAGAACTCGCTCTGCTCACTCTCCACACATACTGCCGCCTTTGCACCCTCATACATGCTCTTCACTGCTTTGGTGTCATTTTGCAAAAGGGCACAGGTAATTTTACAAAAAGGCCAATATGCTGGACATTTTGCAAATGGGCCAGACATTAAGTGTCATTTTACAAAAAGGCTAGGTTTTTGGTCATTTTGCAAAGCTCCCGGTCATTCCGCAAAAAGGCCACTTTTTCAAAAAGACCGTAACATATATACAAAAAGAGTGGCTCGGGGGGGGGGGGGGGGGGGGGGCGATGACGGGGCGTGGCCACTGTCTCCTATTGGTTGAGGGTAGTTTGCTACCGAGTCGCTCACTGCTTCTCGTCGGTAGTAGGTTGAGGGGGGCGAAGTCATCGGTGATTGGCTGTTAGATGTCCTGTGCGTGGAGGCTTGCGTATTAATGTGCGTAGAGGCAGGAATAGTAGGAGGAAGGTGGGGGGGCAGGCGCAGTCATCGCTGGTTGGGTGCTTGATGTCGTGAGGGCAGCAGCTTGCGCTGTGGGATGCGTGGCGGCCGGAGATGATGTAGAGGGGCGAGGGTCAGGGGCCGTGGTTGGGTAGTGTCTTTTAGTAGACGGTAATATTTGCAAGTCAAGTGTGTGGTTGTTTATGCTTGGATTTAAGGCTTGAATATAGAGGGCTTCAAGGATAGGTAGTCTTCTGGAATAATATTCTTTGTCGATTATGGAGGTATGTTTATTTAAAACGTCAAGGGTAAGGGGGGGGGGGGGGTTTCAAGGAGAGATACTAGCCTTTAATGGTTCCTGCCTGCAGGTGAAGAGTTAGTCGACGGGATAGACGAGTCTGAGTCATACCAATATAGGAATGAGACCCAGTCCTCATGTTTACAAGTGTGTTGGTATATCACATGGTCATCGTTTATCGGGCTCTTCATTTTGGTGGAGGCAGGTCTGTTACGGAGAACAAGGTTGGAGGTCTTGGCAGATTTGTAATAGATGATTAATTTTATTTTGGTGTCAGGGTTGGTGGGGACGACGTGTTTGTTGATTATTTCATTTATGACGGACTCGTCGGTTTTGTGGTCAGCGGACGTGTAGTTGCGGTAGAAGATCTTGATTTCATTTGAGGGGTTAGTGTTGGGGGGATTTTGAGAGTACCATTTCTCAAGATGGTGGTTAATGGTGCTGGCGACATCTGAATTAGAGTACCCGTTATTTACCAGAACTTGGGAGAGTCTGTCAAGTTCCTGGTGGGTGTCTCCCCAGGTGGTGCAGTGTGTGAGGGCTCTCCTGACGTAGGCCGAGATGGTGGATAGGAGATAACGGCGGGGGCATTCACTATCACCATTGAGGCATTGTCCGGTGTTTGTGGGTTTAGTGTAGACAGAAGTATTGAACCATAGGTCGTTCAGGGAGACGAGTATGTCGAGGAAGGGAAGTTGTCCGTTGTCAGATTTTTCACCAGTGAAATTGAGTCCGGAAGAGGTAATGAAGCGTCGTTGGAGTTCCTGGAGTTCGTTGAGGTCCTTAACTTGCACGAAGATGTCTTCAATGTATCTACAGTAGATGGCGGGCCGGTTGGCAGCTAGGAGCTCTTCCTTGATGGTTTCCATGAAGAAGTTCGCGAAAAGAACTCCCAGGGGGCTGCCCATCGCCACGCCGTCTATTTGTTGGTACATGTTGCCCCGGGGAAAGAGGAAGCGGGCCTCCTTGGTGCACAACTCCAACAGTGTCTTCAGGGCCTTCTCCGGGATGTCTATGGTGGGTGTGTCAGGGCAGTGGTATACTCGACGCAGAATCATGTTTATGGTCCTGTCCACGGGTACGTTGGTGAACAGGCTTTCTACGTCAAGGGAGGCGATGGTATGGTTGTTGATCCGGGAGGCATCTCATAGAATTTCCAAGAAATCATTGGCAGAGTTTAAGTTGTATTGGCTGGGCACGTAGGGGGTGAGGAGGTTTTTCAGGGCCTTGGCGATCTGGTAGGTAGCGGTGGGGATCTGGGAGATGATGGGGCGGAGGGGGTTCCCAGGCTTGTGAGTTTTTATGGTGCCGTAGGCATAACAAGGGGTGAATTCTCAAATAAGTTTTTTGAGGTGAATTCCTCCTTCTTTGGCATTGATGGCAGTGATGGTGGTGTTGGCCTTACGTTTTATTTCGTCTGTCGAGTTGCGTGTGGTCCTTTTGAATTTGTTGTTGTCGCTTAAGATGTTGTCCATTTTTCTAAGATATTCCTCCTTGTCGTGGATCACAAAGCAGGAAGCTTTGTCGGCACGGCAGATGATGATGTTGTGGTTCTCTCTCAGTTGTTTGGCAGTTTGGAAGTGGTGTTTGCTGTGATGTGTTCCCCTGGTTTTCGCCGCTTCAGCTAGTAGGGTGGGTTGTAAGGCGGGGGCGGTTGTGACTTTGCCATCCTTCTTAAGTCGCAGGATGTCATCTACGAGGATTTCCGTTTCCAGGCATTTTCGGTATGCATATATATATTCAGTATATATATATATATATATATATATATCGATTTTAACTAGGTCCCTAGGTATATACATTCCATTTAATGATACGATATTTTGTATAATTATTATTGAGGATTTTGCTTGCCTTTGCCATTTTCCACCAATGTGATAATTCAGTTTGTCCGTTAGGTTAGGGGCATAGTGGCTACATGTTTGGTCTAATTTATATATCATCGCTAGACCTCTACCAACCATAACAAAAACACACACCCTAGATTCTAGAGCCTCCTTCAAGATATATTTGTAAATTTGTTGATAGAAACATGTCTCGGCCGAAGGCCGGTTCCTATTAATATTAAAGGCTCGCTATAGCTCGCCGGGATATAATCGACACCTAATGGGGTGAAAGGTGTTATAATCGTCAAACAAATGGACCGAACGTCATAATCAAAATATATTTGTGATTACTCAATATATATTGAATATAACAGTCACGCTAAATATATTCATGCAATACCTTTATATATCATTCACTTTCATATTTTCATAAATGTTGTTCTCCATGAAATGTTAATATGTACAAAGGGCTTGAAAAGATGAGTGGCTAAAGGGGAGGTAGTTGCTTTTTCTGATCACCCTTCTCCCTCATATATAGCAAATGAGATTTGAGAATTTTAACGCCTTACGAGCGGGCGCGTAAGGAATTTCTACTACCCGCCAAGCGGGGGTTTTTACCCTAAATGGCCTTGTTTCCGTGCTCTTTTTCATGCATAAACAAGAGCCAGAGCGTAATACAATTATGTATCCCTGAAAGGGCGCTAATTCAGCTTTCCAATGACACCAGAACCATCCTCCTATGACCACACGTTCTCTTGCAATGATCGTGCAAGACGAGTGCAAAAACCCTAAAATACGGTAATTTCCTTTCATAAATCCCTGTGGAGTGAGAGAGGGAGGGTGGATGTGTGTGGAATAAACGTCAGTAGGCCTGCGCCAGCCGTGGCGAACGGTCAGAGGCCGACCTACGCTCCGCCCACCGATTGTCTCTCTCTCGGAGCCAATATTGCTCCAAAATTGCATACGGACTAAAGTCGGTCCCCGCTCTTTGGGCAGGTGTTCTCTAGCCCGACTTAAGTCCACCCCTGCTAAAGAAGGGTTAAGACTGTTGTTCCATTAGTTTGGCAATTTTGAGACCTTTTGTCCCATTTCTTTGTCAATATTAAGAAGTTTTGTGCCATTTTGGTGTCAAATTTTCCTGGCGAGCGAAAGGGAGCTTGTAATTATCATAGGAATCTGCCTTTGGCCGGGACATATTTCTACCGAAAAATGTACAAATATATCTTGAAAGTGGTCTAGAGGGTGGCTATTTTTTGTCAAGCTTGATGGAGGTCTAGTGAAGAAACTCCAAACTAAATATATTAATAAACCCATAGGCCAAAAAACAAGCACTTTCCCCTTAAGGGATTCCCTAGACCTCTGGAATCATTATGCTTTCACATCCATACCATTATTAACCTACCAACCCGATTATCGGACTAAAACAAACACTTGCAAACACTCACTAACACACACATTCACACACTCACTCACACACCCAAGCGGTGGTGTGTTTATCGGTACAGAGGTTAATTTTTCACCCTTACGAGTATATTTTTCGATGTTTAAACCTAAATAAAACTATCTAGATAAACCTTAACTTAACCTAACCTACCTAACCTAACCAAACCTAAAACACTACATTTCAACGTATTTTATAGAGGTGTGTACACTTAAACTTTCGCCCCAAACCTCATGTACCTGCAAACCTACATATTTAGTAAATGTTGAACCTTTAAGCACACCACCGCTTGTCCACACACACACACTCACTCACTCACTCACACACATACATACACGCACTCACTCACTCTCACTCTCTCTCACACACACACACTATGTAAGACGTCACGCATTCCTGTGAACAAGGTTTATATCTTGGAGTATATTTTCAGGAAACTGCAATGTCTATATTGATGTTTTGTTTACTATAATGTTGCACATGAATTAAGGGGAGATGGGCCGTTTTTCTGGACCCCCTTCTCCCGCATGTTCAGCCCCATTGGTTTTTAGATTATAAAACGTTTGGCTCATTAGTTTATCGATTTTAAGACCTTCGCCCCATTTCTTTGCGCGTTAGGTTAAGGGGATAGTGGCTATTCTTTTAGTACAAGTATCTTCGCTAGACCTCCATCAACCTTAAACAAACAAAAACTAAATAAACAAAAAACTAAATGTGACATTTTTCGGTAGAAAAACTACCCGGCCTATGGCCGGTTCCTCTTAATATTAAAGGCTCGCTATCGCTCACCAGGATATAATCGACACCTAAATGGCACGAACGGTCTTAACATTTACAACGGAATTTGGTGAAAGGTGTTAACATCGTCAAACAAATGGACCGAACGTCATAAACAAATAAATTTGAATATATCAGTAATTTTTAATATATTCATGTAAGGAGAAGGTAGCCGCATGTTCAGGACACCCTTCTCCTTCATGTTTAGCAGATTATTTTTGAAATTATAAGACGTTTGTTTAATTAGTATGGCAATTTTGAGACCTTTTGCCCCATTTCTCTATCAATATTAAGACGTTTCGTGCATTTAGGTGTCGATATTTTTTCTGGCGAGCGATAGCGAGCCTGTACTTTTAATAGGAATCGGCTTTCGGCAAAAATTTACAAATATATCTTGAAAGGTGGTCTAGGGGATGTTTTTCAAGCTTGATGGAGGTCTAGTGAAGAAACTCAAAACTAAATATATTAATAAATACATAGGCCAAAAAACAAGCACTATGCCCTTAAGGGAACCCACCCCATTTTTTGTTCTCTCTCTCCCTCTCTCTTTCTGGGTTGTATCCATTCGGCCTCATTTGGCCCCATTCGGCCTACTGTTTTAAGACTTACTCCCATCCAAGTGTAATTTTTTTCCTGGCGATAGCGAGCCAGCATATGTTTTAAATGTTTTTGACAGCAGGCTAAATTTGTACATTTTTCGATAACAAAAATTCTCCGGCAAAGCCGGATTTCTCCGTACAATGCTGGCTCGCTTAAGCTCGCCAGGAAGAAATCGACACCTGTATGGGGTTGAACGTCTTACAACAGTGGGCTGAATGGGGCCGATTGGATACAAGCCAGAGAAAGAGAAGAGGTGAACAAAGCAGGTGACCCCCCTTAAGGGATTCCCTAGACCTCTGAACACTAAACACTCACATGCAAACTCTCACTAATACACACTCACTCACTCACTTACACACAGACACACACACACTCTCTCTCTCTCTCACTCACACACACACACAAACACACTCTCTCTCTCTCTCTCCCAGTTAGTGTTCTTGGTTTCGTCTTCCATCATTGTTTGAAGTTTGCTAATATTTAGAAGCCCACGAATGTTTGTGAGTGGCTATTCTAAAACGTATTCTACAATGTGTATTTTTCGCGGATTTACCCTTTCAATACCGGTGACCACATTTCCATTATATCATGAGAACTATTAGAAATTTGTTTCAGCTTAGGAAGGATGTCTACTGATTATAATGCTACAGGTTATCTAAATTCAGTGTTAGTTTTGGAGGGTGTGTGTATGGGAATGCATATGTACAGTCGCGCTAATAAGTGCTGCTTCGGCACCAAGTATATTTTAACATAAGAACATAAGAAAATGGGAGTCTGCAGAAAGCCGATTGGCCTAAGCAAGGCAGATCCCTGTCCCACACAACCCCAATTACAAAGCCCAATTATAGGCTCAACACTCTAATACCCTGAGGATCATCTTACCAAAACGGTTTGAGATTAACGCAGGATTACGGGGTCTGCAGAGCGCTGATTGGCCCAACCCTGCTGATCCCCCTTCACACCCAACCCTTCTCGTCCATATGCTTATCCAATTTTATCTTAAAGCTCCCTATCGTTTTTAATCCCACTATAGCACTTGGTAGTCCATTCCACCCATCTACATCTCTGTTACCAAACCAATATTTGCCTATATCTTTTCTGAAACGAAATTTATCTAATTTGAAACCATTGGTACGAGTTCTTTCGCTATCACTGAGCTTTAGTACATTTGTCATGTCCCCTTTGTTAATCCCACTAACCCACTTGAACACCTCTATCATATCCCCTCTAACTCTGCGTCTCTCTAACGAATGTAAGCCTAATTTCTTCAACCTTTCTTTATACGGAAGATTTCTAATATTATGGATCATTTTTGTCATTCTACGTTGCACTCTCTCCAATGAATCTATGTCCATTCTGTAATAAGGACACCAACAATGAACAGCATAATCCATATGGGGTCTCACTAATGACAAGTAAAGTTTTAAGATAACATCAGCAGTTCTGTTACTCACACTCCTAGAGATGAACCCGAGAATCCTGTTTGCCTTGTTTCGAACGCTTATACACTGTTGTCTAGGCTTCAAATAATTGCTAACAAACACACCTAGATCTTTCTCACAATTCGAGTTTTCTAATTCCACATTAGCTAGTTTATATTTAACATTTGTATGCATCTTCCCTATCTTTAATACCTTGTATTTGTCAATGTTAAACTTCATCTGCCAATTTACTGACCATTCGTGTAAGGTATCGAAATCCCTTTGGAGGCACTCTATATCTCTATCTGAATCAATTGTTCTCCCCATTTTGGTATCGTCTGCAAATTTACTTATCCTACTAGTTATACCTAAATCAAGGTCATTTATGTATATAACAAACAACAGAGGACCTAATACAGATCCCTGGGGGACACCACTTTTGACTGCTCCCCATTCTGACTTCGTACCATTTATGCTGACTCTCTGCATCCTACCAATTAGCCATGACCTAATCCATCCCAACAACGCTCCACCTATTCCATGCGCCTCAACCTTTCTCAAAAATCTCTCATGGGGGACTCTGTGGAAAGCTTTACTGAAATCTAAATATATTATATCATATGACTTGTCATTATCTACTGCTTCATATACCTCTGAGAAAAAAACTAAGCAAATTAGTAAGGCAAGAACATCCCTGAGTGAATCCATGCTGAGAAGAATTGATTAAATTAAATGTATCTAAGTGGTTTCTAATTTTACTAGCAATAATTGACTCCAGTAGCAATGTTAATGGATAACTTAACTCATCCCTACATTCTTTTAATACTCTAGCTGCCTAGCATATGCCTCATCAGGACCAGGCGATTTATGAGGTTTCAGTCTGTCAATTTCCTTAAGCACATCATTTCTACTTATAGTAACCGTACTTAACCTATTTTCTATACTATAGCCACAGTTGCTCGCGCGTTTGGGGCTAGCAACACGTATTATGAAAAACATGTATCCTCCTTCATTCACTGTCCCCCCCTTCACTCACTCAACCCCACAATTTGACGGAGGATAACAGGTTTTTCACAATACGTAGACGGAGGTCTTGTTAAAAAAAAAAAAAAAAAAAAAAAAAAAAAAAAAAAAAAAAAAAATCGCTATATACCTTACGGACTTCTGGAAACTGTGCCAAATTTTCATTAGTGAAAACGGAAAGAAATTGACTATTTAATGTACTGCACATTTCTAAATCATTTTCTGTCATTTCTCCTATCGAAGTTTTAAGGGGACCAATTACATCTCTAACCTTGGATTTATATAGTTGGTAAAAAGCTTTAGGATTATTTTTTGAGTCATTGGCAACCTTAATTTCATAATTTCTTTTTTCTTTCCTAATATCCTTTTTTACCTGTCTTGATAGATTCTGATAGTAAGCAAGTAGGTGAATTTCGCCTTTCCTAATTTTTCTATATATTCCTCTCTTTTGTCCTAGAAGATCTAATAGTCTATTATTCATCCATTTGGGTTGGTTCTGTGTTGATCTAAATTTTCTTTTGGGGATTTATTTATTTTGTGCATTGAATACTGACTTGATAAAATTATCGTATGTATCTACCAAGGTTGACGTCTCTTCCTGACTTAAGATGACAGGTGCCTGAGAAGGGGTACACTCATTTGGACACCTGGATCGACTTAATTTTTTGACCATAGGGTCAGCTAATAGGGCTCTTCTTAACCCACCATAATTGGCTTTTCTGAAGTCAGGTATTAATGTTGTATTCTCTCTGGTATTACCTTTCCATTGAATATTAAAATACACAGAATTGTGGTCACTATTTCCTAGGTGGTCCCCTATCTCTACATTATTTACCATATGTTCATTGTTACTGAAAACTAAATCGAGAATATTATTACCTCTAGTCGGCGTATCTATTAATTGAAATAAAAAACTATCTTGTACTACCTCTATAAACTCCTCAGAATCAGAGTCTCCTATTTGATGCTGCCAATCTATATTCGGAAAATTAAAATCCCCCATAATGCACACATTGCTAAACTTTGATGCCATTTTAATTTCCTCCCATAATGACGTTCCGTCATTTCTACTCATATTTGGCGGTCTATACATAACTCCAATAACTATGGTCTCACTACCTTCGTTAACCTCTACCCAAACACTTTCATTATCGTTATTTAGTCTAATACCTGATTTAATACAGCTTTTTAATGTACTCTTGACAAACGCTGCTATACCGCCACCCCTCTTACTTGTTCGGTCATATTTAAACAAACTATATCCTGGTATATCAAATTCTGCTAAAAAATGCCTGGTTTCTGTATTAATCCACGTTTCAGTTAGCGCTATTATGTCTATATTTTCTTTGCTAACAAGGGCTCTAAGTTCGTTCATTTTGTTACATAGACTCCTACAGTTTGTGTATTATACTCTCAATCTACTTCTTTTCTTTATACCTAATTTACCTTTATTTCTAACGACATTTCCATCTTCCGTTGCACCATCACTACTATCATTTGCAATATAGTCATCATTTTTAGCATGAGACTGAATATCCTTATCGCTTTCGCCTGACGCTAAAATTGTGCCATTTAACCTCTCATTTACACTCTCAATATTTCTGTTCAAAACCCCACAACCACCCTATCTAAAGAACTAGCTAATGTAGAAACCCCTAACCGTGAAAGATGAACCCCATCCCTTGCGTACATCCCATCTCTCCCATAGAAACTATCCCAGTTATCAATGAATGGTATTGCTTTTTCTTTGCAATATTTCTCCAAACGGCATTTGACACGAATCGCCCTGGATGTCCATTCCTTGGCAACTCCTCTTCTGGGTAGGATACAATGTACTACAGGGATCCCTCCCTTCATCCTAACCTTATCTAAAACATCCCGATACTGCTGCAGCAGTTCCTCACTTCTACCCTTACCAACATCGTTACTCCCGGCACTGAGACAGATAATCTTGTAAGTGACCCACGAGGTAAAGCTAACCTTCTTGCAGATATTTTCTCCACCAACTCAACCTTAGATGAAATAAATCAAGATGTCCCTGTACCTAATTTTAATTCACCTGAAATTCCCTCACTTAAGATCCACACCAGACATGTCAAAACTATTTTGCAGAATCTCTCAGTAGATAAGGCTCCTGGTCCAGATGAAATTCCTCCAATAGTACTTAAGAATTGCTCCTTGGTGCTCGCTCCTGTATTGGCAAAATTTTTCCGTCTGTGTACTCATACCTCATGCTTCCCAGTACCCTGGAAAGAAGCAAACATCCATCCATTCCTAAAAAAGGTGCCTCTTCAGATCCATCAAACTACAGACCAATAGCTATAACTTCCACTCTTGGTAAAGTTTTTGAAATATATTAAATAATCACATAATTAAGCATCTGGAGAATAATAAATTAATCAGTGATAGGCAATATGGTTTTAGACGATGTCGATCAACTGCAGACATTCTTTGCCTTCTTACGCATCAAATCAACCAAGCTACAGACCAACATGGTGAAACACATACAATAGCACTGGATATATCAAAGGCATTTGATAGAGTCTGGCATCAATCCTTATTGTCGAAGATGTCACACTACGGCCTTGCATCATTAGTTCCACTAATTTCTTCTTATCTTCATAACAGAAAATACGTGTAATGGTAGATGGCCTTTATTCTCAATTTCACTCAATAAATGCTGGTGTTCCCCATGGATCAGTTTTGGCCCCAACTCTGTTCCTCATTCATATCAATGATCTCATATCTCGGCCTCATAATCCAATACATTCCTACGCAGATGACTCAACACTCCACAGTTCCTTCACATTTACCATTCTTTCACCCAACCTGATCTTATAAATTCAAAAATAAACACTGCAATTTCTCTGAACCAGGACCTTTCTAGAATTAATCTATGGGCCAACAAGAATGTACTTTCCTTTAATGGACAGAAAACGGAGTCCATTCAATTTTCTAACCGACAGAATCTCACTGACTCCATATATTTTTTAATGATGTAAATATTCCCACTTCCCCTAGTATTGACATTCTCGGTGTAACATTAACTACTAACTTGAGCTGGACACATTATGTTAGAAGCATTGCTAAGAATGCCTCTAAAAAACTGGGACTCCTGTACAGAGTTCGAGAATTCTTCACTGACGAGCAGTTGGCCGTAATATAAAAGTCATGTGCGCTCTCAGATGGATTACTGTTCACCTCTGTGGGTGGAAGTGGAGTGGTTGCATTGAGGCAGTTGGACAAATTCAAAATAAAGCTATTAGATTAATCAATAACCCTGCAATCACACAGGACCTTCCTACATTAGCCATACGAAGAAACGTTGCATCCCTTGCATTATTCTACAGATATTTTCACAGCAATTGTTCCGAGGAACTTGCTTCAATTGTGCCGCCTCTCCACATCTTTCCCCGTAGAACTAGGGCAGCTGAGAGCGCCCATGAATTTACACTTTCTCCTCCACAATGCAGAACTTCTGCTTATCAGAATTCATTTATCCCCAGAGCTACTACTCTTTGGAATTCACTTCCCTCGAATTGCTTTCCACAAACTTACAATCAACAAATGTTTAAATCCAGTTGTTACAAACATTTTATGAATGGAGGATGCCTTTAGGCACATGGACCCTTTTATCTGTGTTTTTTCCTTCCTCCGTTCATTGTCTCTTAAAAAAAAAAAAAAAAAAAAAAAAAAAAAATGGGGTTATCTCCACTATCTTCCAAGATGTGGTCCATCTTCTCTAAAATCCTCCAACTCCATGGCCAGGTAGACACACAACCTTCCTAAGTTTAGTGCGGGTAGCCCTAACTAAATGTCTTACCATGGAGTCGCCCACAATCGACACAGACTTACCTTTCCCTCGGGAGGATCCAGCAGCTGCAGTTGGAGAACCCCCGGTGGTGGCAGAAGCTCCCTTGGTGGTGGTGGGGGTGGTGGTGGTGGTGGTAGGTAGCACAGCGTCAGCGATTGGAGCTGAGTCGGCGGCAGGCACTTCGGCTAACCCTCCCTTTTCCTGACTCTCTTTTCCCTCACATTCGTCTCGCAAAGGAGAGAATGTATTTGTCACACTCATACCTATTCTACTATCCTGCTTCTTGAGTGTGACTTTCCCACCCGTATTTTTAACAACCTGCCATGAATACAATTTTTCATCAACTTCCTCCCTTTTCCCCTAACTCGACTTAATTTCCTCTTGGCTAAGCTTGAAAGCTAGATTTTCGTCTTTAATCAAATCCACTTCCCTCTGAAGTTTAACATTAACCTCCCTTAGAGCCAAGACCTCTTCCTTCACCACAACCATCTCTTCCCTTACCTGGAGAATAAGATGATGCAGTTCAGTAAAGGACTCGCACTCCATACCTGACATGATCCCAAAAAGCTTAGCGAGGAGCAAACAACTAAGTACAGAAAACAAAAACAAATAAGTCAACTAACAGCTAAAAACTGAGCTAAAACACTTTTATATACACACGAGTGCACTGCCTCCAAACACAGGTAGGTGCGTATGGTCACTGGGTCACGAGCAGGTGGTCCGGGCAGGAACTCAAATTAACACAACCTCCTCCTGTCACTGACTGAACTGAACTCAATAATTGGTATTAGGAATAACTAAAACTATATATATTCGTTTCGGGTGAGATATACAAACATGTTCCTACACTTAACCACCCTATCCAACATCTGACAGACATTAATACAGCATAGAGCGAGCCAAACGTAATAACAGCTGAGACATGACTTATTAGCGCGACCGTACACGTTTATCATGTTAACCCTTTGACGAGACGATGACGCATTTATTTTCGGTTTCCTGGCTATAATTAGGCAATTTGATTCAGATTAGAAAGGGTATACAGAAGTCATAGGGTTAATTGAAATATTCTTCACCCATAACATTCCTACAAATTCTCCCTAAATGTTATAAATTTGTCTAATGATTGCCAGAATATAGTGTCAAAATGCGCTATAATCTTCAAAGGGTTAAGGGAGATTTTTCTTTGCTCCCTAGACCCCCACTAAGCTTAAAATAATACTCACAAGACCCGGGTCCTCTTCGAGATATATGTGTACATTTTGTCGACAGAAAAATATCTCGGCTGAAAGGTGATCTGTATATAGATCTTGAAGAGGCAGGGTGGTCGAGTGGAGAGCACGCTCACGTGTGAATCTGCTTGACTTGTGTTCGATCCCAGAAGTCGGATATTTAGTGAGTGTGGTAGTACGTCCTAGCGTGTTTCACATGCTTGCACCCAGTCGGGGGACACCTCGACGACGTATACAGACTAATAACACACATAACAAAGCCACTCCAACAACTTCCTCTCTCTCACACATACCTTCTCCCCTCTCTACACTGTTTAGAAAATAGTAAAGTAGAAAGTAGCTACAATGTGCCGTTGTAAAGGTTTATCCCTCAATTCCTTCACTTGACCACCACGTCTTGATCTATCCCAACTTGTAGGCTCGCTGTCGCTCGGCAAGAAACGATGGACACATAAATGGCACGAAAGGTTTTAACCCTTAATTAGCGGCGAGCAACATAAGTCGAGTATAATAAATCTGGACTATCTGGCGGCGCTCGACATAGGTCGTGTGGCAATTTCAGCACGTAATGTTGCTGAGAGAGAGAGACAAGTGGTGGCAGGAGAGTAGCGAGCGTATGACTGCTCCAGACCACCGGGGCGAACCTACTGACACGAATCCCACCTCCTCCCTCTCTCACTCGCTATATACGGAATTGTATGGGAAAGTGCCGAATTACATGCTTTTTGCACTAGCGTTGCACGGTGTTGCAAAAACTACCATCATAAAGGATCGTTATGGTGTCATTGGAAGCTCTGTTTCCTTTCAGGAATAGATACTTGTTTTACGCTCTGGGTCTTATTTAGGCATGAAAATGATCACGTAAACAGCCCTATTTTGGGTAAAAACACCCCGCTGGGCGGTACATATAAATAAACCGCCTAGGCCGCTCGTAAGGTGTTAATAATGGCAAATTTTTGTTTCTATCTTTCTATCTATCTATCTGTTTAACATTCTCTCTCTCTCTCTCTCTCTCTCTCTCTCTCTCTCTCTCTCTCATGTACAGTATGTATGCATATCTGGTTATCTACTTTAATATCCAGTATTCGAGAATGGATAATAAGTCGTAGGCGTGTGCATAAACCTTTAACCGTCCTGGTGGTGTAATGGTTAAGGTGGCAACAATCTGTGTGTGATAACCCGAGTTCGAATTCCGGTGTATTATATATACTTTAATTAATTTCATTGGGGATGTTGTGGTGAGATTAATAAAAATAAAGATTATATATTTAACCATCTCTCTCGGTATGCCATTGGATCAGTTTAACAGATGGATGTTTATTATCCAAATTAAAACAATCCAAATCCAAAAAAAGAAGAAAAAGGAAAAGTGGGGATTGGTCCTGAATATATAGATAGATTGATTAGATAGATATATAGATAGATAGATATATGTGAAGTTCTTTATTTATGTATTTGTTATGTATATACTATATTTATGTGTTATTTACTTATGTATCATATTTATATATTTTATTTATTGTAATTACGTTGGAGAGTGTTTGAACAATTTGAAAACCAAATTTCCTTCAACAGGCAATCGTAATGGGGAGGTATTTTGTTTAATTCTGGACTCCCTTCTCCCTCATGTTCAGCCCCATAAGTTACTTGATTTTAAGACGTTTGCACCATTAGTTTGACAAATTGTTCTCCCTATATTTTTCTCAACATTTTGACCTATCGTGTCATTTAGGTGTCGATTTTCTCCTGGAGAGCGATAGCGATCCTGTAATTTTCTACCGAAAAATGTACACGTTCATCTCTAATGGGGTTTTGGTGGTGTTTTTATAAGCCTGAAAAAGGTTCATGGCGGGGAAACTTTAAAATGAAAATTCAATAATGAATAATAAATAGAAAAATAAATAAATAAATAATATAACAAATAATAAATAATATAACAAATAATAAATAATATAACAAATAATAAATAATATAACAAATAATAAATAATATAACAAATAATAAATAATATAACAAATAATAAATAATATAACAAATAATAAATAATATATATTGAATAACCTTCCCTTGAGGGGGTAACCTGCTGTTTTCTCTTTCTCTCATTTTCTCTCTTTATCTGGCTTGTAACCATTCAGCCAACTGTTTTAAGACGTTTATCCCCATCCAGGTGGCGATTCTTCCTGGCGAGCGATTGAATGGAGATATCCGGCTTTGTCGGATACATTTTTCTATCGAAAAATGTACATATATAGCCTGCTGTCAAAAACATTAGAACATATATGCTGGCTCGCTACCGCTCGCAGGAAGAAATCAACACCTGGATGTGGATAAACGTCTTAAAACAGTAGGCTGAATGGGACCGAATGGATACAACCCAGAGAGAGAGAAAAAAACACGAGGTGGGCCCCCTTAAGATACAGCAACGAACAATTTTGATAAAACTGACCGAGTCCATGATTAATTCTTTGATTAACCCTTCGAGTATCAGCGACGTGTATTATATTTGTGTCTAGCTGTATTTAGACGATGTTATGCAGCTTAGGAAGGATCTATGGTAGTTAAAAGGGTTGGTTGAGATAGTTTGAAGTCATATTATTGCTAGACGTCCTTCCTAAGCTGAATACAATCGTCTAATAGTTGCCAGACTATGATGAAAAGAACGTCCCTGGTACTGAAGGGGTTAATGTTCATCTTGATATTTACTGCTAGGCGGTATTCATGTAATCGTTACCAGGAATAGATGTGTGTGCATTTGTATTTTGTTTGTGTGTTCATTGTTTTCTGTTGTGTTGTCCCTATTCTGGCTCTGTTTTGAGTCGGCCAAAAAAAAAAAAAAAAAAAAAAAGTGGGGATTGGGCCTTAGTGTATAGATAGATAGATAGATAGATTACCAGGACTGTACATCTACAAACATATATATTTCACTCACGAACAGCTTCTCGTAATAAGAGAGACAAATCACCAATCAAGGTTTGTTATGTTGGTGGTGTAATGGTTTACATGCTTATGTTCTGGGTGTGGTGTCTCGAGTTCGAATCCCGGGAGGACCATATGCTTTCATTAGTTTATTCAAGTACAGTACATTGGGGTTTATAATTGATGATTAATGTTAAGAACGGGGTGTTACTTAGCGCTACCTTGAATACATCAGTCAAATTCAATATACTCCTCATTCTTGGTTGAGCCTGAGAACTTTCAGTCTTTTACGAAACTTCTCACTTCTTAGCTTATTCTTCCTCAATCCAATTACTCTTCTTTACTATTTTACACTAGCCATCTGGTCTGGTCTGGTGCATGTACACTCGGATACCATAGTCTCTAGCCCACACATAAGAATTTGAGGACCCCCTATATTTTTCTTTATGCAATTATAACTATTTGGATTAATTTTTGGATAGAACTTGCTTTTCAAAAAATAATATATATAGTTTTGTAGTTGATTTATTAAAAAACATATTCATAGATTGGTTTCCAGAGATATACTTCCATAGTTAGTAATAGGTGAAGTCCACGAATTTGTATGAGTGGGCTAGAGACTATGGTATCCGACTGTACATACAAGGGACTAGAGTTTTCGCAGTCCTGACGTTATTCTTGACTTACAGTGCGCTGGCTTAATAATCCAATAGGGTTGATAGCCTCTAAAGTCCTATTATAACTAACTGTGTACATACCAACAGAAGGGACTGGAGTTTTCGCAGAGAGGCTCCAGTCCTGACGTTATTCTTGACTTACACGGTGCTGGCTTAATAATCCAATAGGGTTGATGGCCTCTGAAGTCCTATAAAAAAAAAAAAAAAAATTTGTAGGCCTACATACAAGGGACTGGAGTTTTCACAGAGAGGCTCCAGTCCTGACGTTATTCGTGACTTACAGATAAATTTGTACTTTTTTCGGTTGAAATATGTCGCGGCCGAAGGCCGGTTTCTCGTAAATTACAGGCTTGCTTTCGCTCGCCAGGAATATTTTAGACACCTAAATGGCACAATATAGGTCTTAAAATCGCCAAACTTGGGCGAGCGTCTTAAAATGTCAAAATTAATTATGCTAAACAGAACGGGATCCAGAAAAAACAAACCTCGGGTTAATTGAAAGGTGTGGTGTCAGAAGTAGACTATCTCACTAGACCATCGTGTAGCCCTCAGGCCAATCATCAATGTTGATATAACTGAAACGTTGACAATGCAAATATACACCATATGAAAAGGAGCACTTTATTGATCTGAAGAAGAAATCTGCGAAACGTTGTCAATCATCAATCTCTTACTCTCCAATGGGACTAGAGTAATCGAGCTAATATTTCCACCCTATGCGATGAGCTAGCCAGGGAATAGATGTGGAAAAGGACAGCCCATAATCTCTATCCCTATTATAGTTACAGAAGTTAGGGTTCACGATTTCTGGACTACCTTTGAGGAACTGAGTACAGCTTATTAGTTAAGATAGGACTTCAGAGGCTGTCAACCTTTCTGGATTATTAAGACAGCACACTGTAAGTCAAGAATATCATTAGGACTGAAGCCCTATTCTGAGAACTCCAGTCCCTTGAGGTACAACATCAATTAACATGATTATACAACCCACAACGTCAAACAACAGACCCCAGCATTCCAACCTCTGCCAGATAATCAACCAAAATATAGTACGGAGCCTTCGAGTCGTCAATAAGGGTTCTAGTCTTATATCTACTATAATCTACACCTCACAAAATGGGATATTTGTATGTACTGGTATTTGTCATATATATAAATTTATTTAATAATACTTTTAGTTTCCTCCCAAGACCTCCATCAAGCTTATATAGATACCACCAAGATCCCCTTCCAGGTAATTTTGTTTTATTTTTTTCTCGGTAGAAAACAGTCGCGGTCGAAGGCCGGTTCCTCCTAAATTACAGGCACGCGAATATAGACACCTAAATGGCACAATAGGTCTACTAATCGCCAAACTAATGGGGCGAACGTCTTAAAATCTCTAAACTAATGAATGATGCTAAACATGACAGGGAAGGTGGTCTAGACAAAAACAAACTTCCCCTTAATTGAAAGGTGTAGCGTCAGAGGTAGACTATCTCACTAGACCATCGCCATACCTCCCTCAGGCCAACCATCAACCTTTCACTGTTCAATGGGTGAGTATACAGAGTTAAAATAGGACTTCAGAGGCTATCAACCTTTCTGGGTTATTAAGTCAGGACACTGTAATTCAAGAATAGCGTCAGGACTGGTGCCCCTTTTCGGAAACTCCAGTCTCTTGCGGCAATTGACAGTGGTATGGTTGGAGTAGTTACCTATTTTCGTGAGTTAATTACAATAGGACTTCAGAGGATTGGATTATTAAGCCTGCACACGTTGTCATTAATAGCGTTAGGACTGGAGCCTTTTTCGAGAGCCCCAGTCCTTTTTTGTTTTCCATCACAAACGCATATCATGTTTGTTATTACTGCTAAATATCGATTTCTATGGCTCAAACTTCCATATAGAACGAAACTCGCAAGTGGTCAATTGAAAGGTGTAATCTCAAGTCACTATACCCTGTTCCAAATAAGTAGGCCAACACTCTTGAACAATAACCTCAATAACTCACAAACTACTCAAGTGATCGAGCGAATAATTCTACTATTTGGTATGAGCTAGCCAGGGAATTGATGTGGAAATGTACAGGTCATTTGTTCTAGCCCTTTTAGAGTTACAGACGTTAGGTTTCAGGATTGGTAGACTGCCTATGTGGATTGGGATATAGTATGTATGTTTGTTTGTATGTATATACCCAGGCACATACGCCATAGCTGGGTGTGGTCAACTCGAGACAGAGCTTGAACAGAAGCAACAATATAACAAACATAAATTCACACACAGCTAGGTGGTCCAGGAGAAGACCCAGAGACCAAGGCTCATTTGGGTCTCCAGCAAAAGACTCCTAGGTCCTAGACCCTGAGAGGTTCCGGTCTCAGCAGGCAGACATGCAGTGGAGTGACACAATACTTGCCCACATCACCTCCAGGCATGGCCCTTCATATACACTGGCTCCCTGGGCCGGGCGCCTGACGGACTATTATCTAGTCCAACTGGCTCCTGACCCCCTCTCCCTACGACCGCGCTATCACTCGTCTATTCACAATAATTCCCTGTCATTCCTATTCATCACCACTTCTCTTGCCTGTTCTTCAGTCATCTCTTTAGCTTCCGACGCTTTTTTCACACCCTCTCTCCATCTCCTCCGAGGTCTTCCTCTCAATCTATTTCCCCTTGTTTCAATCTTATATATTCTATTTGTAAGCCTTTCATCATCCATTCGATCAATCTGTCCATACCAGTATAGCACCCTTCTTTCTACTCTGGCTGATAGGAGTATAGTATTAACTCCTTCTGTACCGGCGACGTCTTATTCATTCTATTCTGGCTACTACTGTACACTTATATTCAGGCTATCTCACTTAACCCTTTTTACTACCGCAGATCCTTCTTAAACTGCACAAAATCGTCTAAATATAACAAAGATAAAATGATGAAGATGTGTACGGTACAGGTGTTAATTAATATGATAATAAACCCCCCAACAGACAACAGGTTTCCAATACGTACCAAATAATCAACCAAAATAAAGTACGGAACCTTTAACACCTTCAGTACGATGACGCTTATATACCTATTATCCGGGCTAAAGATACACGATTTTATGCAGTTGAAGAAGGACCTAATTTATTCCGGGGTTTATTCAGATCGTAGTGACCCCTTTGAGTCCTACAGGTAGAGACAGATTGTAGACAAAAAAATCGTCTAATAATAACCAGAATAAGATAAAAGATACGTCATCGTGTTGCAGGGGTTAAGGGGGAGATAGTTGCTTCTCTGGACCCCCTTCTACCTTATGTTTAGACCCATTAGTGTTCAGATTTTATAATGTTTGGCCCATTAGTTTGGCTATTTTAAGACTTTTCGCCCCTTTTCTTTGCCAAGACTTTTCGTGTCATTTAGGTGTAGATTTCTTCCTGACGAGCGATACCGAGCCTATGATTTAAGAGATATCGGCCTTTGGCCTGTCTATCAAAACATGTACACATTTATCTTGAAGGGGTCTAGAAGGTGTTTGTTTAAACTTGATGGGGGTCTAGCCAGACAACTTAAAAATCAATTAATATAATTATATATATATATATATATATATATATATATATATATATATATATATATATATATATATATATATACCTACAAAATAACCACTGTCCCCTTATGTTTATATATTTCTATCCACCATCTCTAAAACTAACGTAATTGAATGGTGCGGTGTCAGTTCATTGTCTCACTCGACCATCGTATCATTCTAACCAGGGTTACCAAATCTAGTCTCCTGGATAGTAAAAGAATGCCAAAAATCGGTACAATAATGCCACAATCTCTATAATATCGCTCTAAAATGGCCCAAATCTCGAATATATCGCTAGAATTCATGTCGCCAGTTGTAATTATTCACCTAAAGATGTACTTTCTACCCTCTCTGGGCTTAATACAAATAAGGCGTACGGTCCGGACGGTGTTCCTCCTGTTGTTCTCAAAAACTGTGCTTCCGTGCTGACTCCTGCCTAGGCAAACTCTTTCGTCTCTGTCTATCCTCTAACGTCTTCCCTTCATGCTGAAAATGTGCTCACATTCAACCTGTCCCAAAGAAGGGTGACAGCTCTCAGCCCTCCAACTATCGTCCAATTGCTCTCATCTCTTGTCTTTCTAAAGTTTTTGAAACTATTCTTGCTTCCAAATTTCTTAAGCATTTCTCTTCTCATAATCTGCTCTCAGATCGCCAGTATGGCTTCCTTAACCTGACAAGCGCGATATGACAGTAGGTGCTAGGGTAGTTATTTGTGCATTTCTAGCCCTGGATTCTGACAGAATTCGTTATATTTACAATATAAACCATTATTTGTTTTCGGTATGCTTTTATTTTACATATATGATGTATATATGAACCTTCAAGAGTGCTAAAATAAGTGGGAAAAGCATTTGGGTGGTGAAAAACGAAGATATTGGCCACCCGGTCATAATCTCAGGCGAGAGAGAGAGACAGGCAGCCTCCCCTCTCGCTGTCTGGGAGTCAACTGAGGAGAGCGGGGCGGTGTGTGCCGGTGTCTGGGTGTTGCATAACGATCTTTTATGCAACCCACTTGTGCTACATTATCGCGGGAGAGAAAAATAACCGATAAATGATGATAATAAGAGGAAAAATAGGTGATAATTGAGGAGGGGAGGGAGGGGGGAATAAGGTGGGGAAGGAGGGGAGGGGGGTGGGTGAGATTTACATGGATGAGTACTGGAGGGGAATTATCTCACCTTGAGACAAATTCCTTTGTTTTGATAGGCCCTTTTTTTTTATGGAAGGCTTTTTTTATGGTCCTGCTTCCGTGAGGCCTATCGCGTTCCCTATAGGAAGCCTTCCGTGAGGCCTATCGCGCTTGCCGGGTTAAGGGTCGCTCTACTGGTGATCTTCTTTCATATCTTACTAATTCTTGGTCATCCTCCTTTCGGGAATTCGGTGAGACTTTTTCTATTGCGCTAGACATATCGAAAGCCTTCGAGAGAGTCTGGCACAAATCTTTAATTTCTAAACTACCCTCCTTCGGTTTCTATCCCTCCATCTGTGCCTTTGTCTCTAATTTCCTTTCCGGCCGTTCCATAGCCGCGGTTGTGGATGGCCATTGTTCACTTCCTCACCCTATAAACTCCGGTGTTCCTCAGGGCTCTGTCCTATCTCCTATTCTCTTTCTAATTTTTATAAATGATCTCCTCAACTGTACCTCAATCCCCATCCATTCACACGCAGACGACTCAACCTTACACTACTCCATTAGTTATTCAGAACGCCCCAGCCAGCAATCCCTCAACAACAAACGTAATGAAGCCATAGAACTCTTAAATTCTGATCTAAATACTATCTCCAATTTGGACAGAGAAAACTTTGTTACCTTTAATGCTTCCAAAACCCAATTTCTCCATCTATCTACCCGTCAGGATCTCCCAGCGGACTATCCCTTATTCTTCAACAATACAAACATCAATCCTTCATCTACTCTCAATATTCTTGGTGTCTCTTTTTATTCTGCTCTCAGTTGGAAGGACCATATTACCAGACTTGCTAAGGCAGCCTCCCAGAAGCTGGGTGTGCTCAACTGCCTTAGGGGGTTCTTTTCCCCTGCACAGCTTCTTGCTCTGTATAGTGCGTCCTTGTATTGAGTATTGTTCACATGTGTGGGGAGGTTCCTCTCACACCGCTCTCCTAGACAAAGTTGAAAGGAAGGCCGTTCGTATCATTAACTCCCGTCCACTCACTAACTCTCTACAATCTCTCTCTGTCCGCCGCAATGTTGCATCTCTCTCGCTATTCTATCGCTACTATAATAATCAGTGTTCCTCAGAGCTTTCCCAGTGTATACCACCTCCTTTACGTAGGGCACGTGGTACCCGTCTTGCAACTCAATCCCACCCCTACTCTGTGCAACTCTCCAACCCAAGAGTGAAACGTTGCTCTCAAACTCTCTTCTACTCAACAGCTGAGCTCCTGGAACTCTCTCTCAGAAACAGTCTTTCCCTCTTCCTATGACTTAAATTGCTTCAAACTCTGTGTGTCTAGGCATTTTGGCTCGAACATCCCTTGATTTTGGCCCTGTCACTCTTTCAACTATGAGGGAGGCACTCGTTATAGGCAGTTCTGCCTTTTGCCTCCCTTAATCACATAGAAAAAAAAAAATCTAGATTGAAGGAAAAAAAC
Source organism: Paralithodes platypus (assembly GCA_032716605.1). Taxonomy (NCBI): domain Eukaryota; kingdom Metazoa; phylum Arthropoda; class Malacostraca; order Decapoda; family Lithodidae; genus Paralithodes; species Paralithodes platypus. Next base: position 2,339,699 of record CM064553.1, on the reverse strand, counting down.
CTAGATCTAGCGGTAAAAGTAGCTAAATTGGCAACACTATAGGTAGTGCCAACGAACTTAACAATAATCTTAATCCCTTATCTTCTTATAACTCGAAATTAATGAAAGCAATCTGGCTGACGTTTCTATCGTTTGGGAAGAGTCCACCAGGAAATAGGTGTGGATATTTACAGCCAGTTTGCTCTAGGGCCTTTTGAGTTACAGAGAGATCAAGGATCACGATTATTGTCAAGTTCATTGGTGCTACCTATAACTCCAAGCCAACCACCAGTCTGTCAACGCCTTTTGTACCAATGACGTCCTTTCCGTTACATTCTGACAAATATTATAGATTATTTTATTCTGCTTAGGAAGGACCTCTAGCAATAACAAGGCTTCGTACTATCTCACTTAAGGGGAGATGGGTAGCTTTTTTGGTCCCCTTTCTCCCTCATGTTTAGTCCCATTAGTTTTTAGATTTTAACCCTTAACTAGCGGCCTACAACATAAGTCAAGTATAATAAATTTGGACTATCTGGCGGCGCGCGACATAGGTCGTGTGGCAATTTCAGCACGTAATGTTGCTGAGAGAGAGAGACAAGTGGTGGCAGGAGAGTAGTGAGCGTATGACTGCTCCAGACCACCGCGGCGAACCTACTGACACGAATTCCACCTCCTCCCTCCCTCTCTCACTCGCTACATACTGAATTGTATGGGGAAAGTACCGAATTACATGCTTTTTGCACTCGTGTTGCGCGGTTGTTGCAAGAAAACTAGCGGTCATAAAAGGATCGTTGTGGTGTCATTGGAAAGCTCTGTTTATGCCCTTTCAGGGATAGATACTTGTTTTACGTTCTGGATCTTATTTAGGCATGAAAATGATCACGTAAACAGCCCTATTTTGGCTAAAAACACCCCGCTGGTGGCTACATATTAATTACCGCCTAGCCCGCCAATAAGGTGTTAAGACGCTCAGCCCATTAGTTTGGCGATTTTAAGACCTCTCGCCCTTTTCCGTTGTCAATATTTTGACTTTTTGTGTCATTTAGGTTAAGATTTTTTCCAAGCGATCGATAGCGAGCCTGTAATTTGTGAGGAACGGGACATTTGTCTATGTAGTATTACACAAACGTATAAGGGGCATTAAGGCGATATGTGGTTATATTTGGGTTTATTTATTTGTATATTCATTTATTGTTTAGTTTCCTTGCTAAACCTTCATGAAGCTTAAAACAAAAACTAAACATAACCCCCCGACCCCTTCAAGATAAATTTTTAAATTTTTCGATAAAAAAACGTGCCGGTCGAAGGCCGGTTTCTCTTAAAATTTCAGGGACGCTGTCGCTCGCCAGGAAAAAATCGACACCTAAATGGCACGTAAGGTCTTGATATTGCTATAGATATGGGAAGAAAGGATTTAAAATAGACAAACTAATGGGGAAATCTCGTAAAATTTGAGAACTAATGGAGCTTCACTTATGAAAGTAGACGGACCAGAAACGCAACCCATCACACCTTAATCCTTAGTGAATCACACAATTTTACATTGTAAACATAATCATAGTACATCAGACCAGATGGCCAGATGACTGGAGTAAATTAGGAAAGAAGAGTAATTGAACAGAGGAAAATCAAGCTGAGAAGTGAGAAGTACAGTAGAAGACTGAAAGTTCTCCGGCTCAATCAAGTTGCTTCATTGTCCATCTAATACAATATCAATATATGTTTAAATTTACTGAACGAATATAAGGATTATCTACATATGCTAATGATAATAAAACTAATAATAATAACAATATTAATAAATAATAATAATAATAATAATAATAATAATAATAGGCCTAATAATAATACAAATATATTGGCCTAAATTATTATTATTTATATTATTATTATTATCATTATTATTATTATTAGCCTGTATAAATGTAGATGAATAAAGTTTCTTTAAGGGCTTATTTATTTCCTCATTTGAATCCCGGTGAATCACATTTTATATGCTTTCATTAATTTCATTGGAGGTGTTTGGTGTTGTGGTGAAATTAATACAAATATAGATTATATGTCTTATTTTTTGTTTTTAGTTTCCTCGGGAGACCTCCAGCAAGCTTTTAGAAATCACCCACTAGACAAGATAAATTTGTACAATTTTCGATAAAACAATGTTTCGGCCGAAGACCGGTTCCTCTTAAATTACAGGCTCGCTATCGCTCGCCAGGAAAATATTGACACCTAAAATGACATGGAAAGTCTTAATATTGACAACAAAAACGGGGCGAAAGGTATTATAATCGCCAACTAACGTCGTAAATTTTGAAAATTAAGGGGGCTAAGCATGAGGGAGAAGGGGGGACCAATACAATAGCCACTACCCCCTTAAAGTAAAAGACGACATGGTAGGCCAAGAAATACAATGGTTAACCCTTTCACTACCGGTGCCGTACTTTAAGGGGGATGACCTGCTTTTTCTCTCTCCTTTTCTCTCTTTCTCTGGGTTGCATCCATTCGCTCCCATTCAGCCAACTGTTTTTAGACGTTTATCTCCATGCAGCCCCGTTAGTTTTCATATTTTAAGACGTTCTGACCATTAGTTGGCGATTTTAAGACTTTTCGCCCCATTTCTTTGTAAATAGAGACTGTTCGTGTCATTTAGGTATTGATTTTTTCCTGGTGAGCGCTAGCGAGCCTGTATTTCAAGGCTGGGACATTATTATATCGAAACGTACAAATTTATCTAGAAGGAGGGTCTTGTTTTTTGTTTTTGTTTTTTATATAGCTTGATGGAGTTCTAGAGAGGAAACCAATAACAGAATAAAACGATTCATAAATGAGTAAATAAAAACGACCCATCTCCACTAAAACTACACAACATCGTCTAAATATAGCTAGCATAATTATCATTTAACTCATACAGTACCGGTGACGTCCTTTTCATCATATTTTGGCAAATATTAGACGATTTTATTCTGCTTAGGAAGGATCTCTAGCAGTAGTAAGGCTTCAAACTATCATAACCAACCCTTTCAACTACCACAGATCCTTCCTAAGCTGCATAATATCGTCTAAATATAGCTAGACTACAATACAACACACGTCGCTGGTACTGAAAGGGTTAATAGACGTCGCTGTAACAGTTGGCCTAATAAGTCGTGTCGCCGCTGGCATTACGTTTTGCTCGCTGTGTGCTGTATTAATGTCTGTCGGATGTTGACTAGGATGTGTAAAGATAGGGACATGTTTGTATATATCACTCGAAACGATGAATACAACCTTAGATAGTACAGTACTGATATTAATTATTGATCGAAATATACTTGGTGCCTCGGAATGACTTATTTGGCCGACTGAACACTAAGGGTTAACCTCCAACCCAATTGACCACTTGCGAACTTCAGGCTATAAGGAAGTTGGAGCCATACAAATGGATATTAAACAGAAATACAATAATAATGTAGGTTTCTAATGGATAAAATGTATGTTGAATGTATGTTTTGTGTATTTATATAAGCACTAAAACTGCAATTTAGGTGATCATTAAGTTAATTATCGATGTCTACAGCTCCAACTTCCTTATAGACCAAAACTTGCAAGTGGCCAATTATCAATAGTCCTTCCTCCTTAACCCCTTCTGTACCGGTGACGTCCTTTTAAGCTGGCCCACCTCGTTTCTTTTTTCTCTCTCTCTGGGTAGTATCCATTCGGACCCATTTACCTTACTGTTTTAAGACGTTTATCCCCATCCAGGTGTTGATTTTTTCCTGGCGAGTGGTAGCGAGCAAGCATATTTTTAATATAAGTTTTTAACAACAGGATAAATTTGTACACGATTCGATAGATAAATTTCTCCGGCGAAGACGGATTTCTTCAGATAATGCTGGCTCGCTATCGATTGCCAGGAAGAAATCGACACCTGGATGGGGTAAACATTTTAAAACAGTTGCCTGAATGGATACAAGCCAGAGGAAGAGAGAACAGGAGAGAAGAAAAAGCAGGTCGTCCCCCTTACGTTTAGCTATATTTAGACAATTTAGACAATTTAAGAAGGATCTGTGGTAGTAAAAAGGGTTAAGTGTGATAGTTCGTAGCCTGTTAATTGCTGGAGGACCTGTTTAAGGGAGTTGTGACGCCTGCCAGCGTTGGCAGAATCGCCTCCCGGTAACCACTAGCGCTCGCCAGGGCAGTGAAATGGGCTACAGTCTATCTACAGTGTTGTACTTTCTTTCTTGTGAATCGTCATGTCACAGGCAGTATAGAAGTGGTCTTTATTTTCGCCTGTGACAATGCATTATATTTTATATCATGAGTTGAACATAAGATGCATTGTAGTGAAGGAGAGAGAGCGAGCGAGCAGCGTGGGAGGGGAGTGTTGCTTTCCCTCCTCCTTATCCTCCCTCCCGAAGGAATCCCTCGCCCGCGTGGCTTTCTCTCGGTTTTGATTGGCTGGTGGTTCCTGGCGCCTTCTGCAGGCCTGCTGTCTGGTGACATAGCGGCCTGTGATTGGCTGACCACCATGCCTTTATGTGTGATCCTGGAGGGGTCCCGAGGAGCTATTCTCTTTAGAGCTTGCCTGACTAGCATACCCTTCACAAGTCCCTTGCCCCCCTCTGTCTCCCGACTTCTACCTATAGAGCACTTTCTCTCTCTCTCAACTTCTTACCTCTCATTCTTCCTCTCTATTTAATATCATAACTCCCCTTTGCTTCTGCACGATTTCATATATCAGCCATCGTATTATATGCTGAAGCTCTCAGATATTATATGTTTAGTTAGGCATTTTGGAGGGGTTACCATTTTGTCTGTAGAGGTTCGACACACTCACGGTGTCTCCCTGCCTATTCCTTGGCTGTCTGCTGGGCTATTTAATGCTAGACTGGGGCAAGGCTACTTGTGTTGTGATTTCCGATGTGTAACAGGTTTTGCTTAACCTGTACAATCGCAACGGAGACGTGGGAAGCCTAGGTGGTCTTTCTGACTGTGTACCTTGTGAGTTTAGCACTGTGTTGCGAGTGAGGGCTTTTGCCTCTGCCACCCAACACTGTGCTAACTCGTTTGCTTTGACTTTGAGAGGGTCGCCAGGAGAGAACCAGATACTAGCGATCTGGATCTCTCAAGAGAGCACCCCGTCAATTAACGTAATTTGGCCGCACAGTCTTAAGGACCTCGCTAGGCTACGAGCCGCTTGCTCAGCCATTGTTTCCTAGCCTACGACATTCCAGCTAGACTTTATTAGCCTAGCAGACACCCGTTTAGAATTATAAACTCTTATGTTATGTATGCAGCATTCTTATTCACGTTGACTGTAAGCCTTGGTTGTTGTGGAGTTGCACAACCTGAGCAGGTTTTTTGAGTTGCCTGACGAAGGACTTCTTTTGTTGTTGGAGATAATACTAGTGTGCATTTATCGTTATTCCCGTGTCAGTTGACACTGTCTGTCTCTACACTTGTCCTATATTGACCCTGCTTTATATAACAGTTCAAAATCCGATACGTTCATCTTACCCCAGCGTCAGACTTTCTTCAGAAGATTCCTGCTCGATGCTTTGGGACTTTCGTTCACTTTCTTTAGTATAGGAGTGACAGTTCATTGTTGTTTAGAGTAACTTTAAATATACCTTCTTCTAGTTTGCATTAAATCATTGCAGTGATTTAATTAAGATCTCTATATTTTCCTAGTATACCTTATTAATGTAATTGTATGTTGTTGTGATCAGGCTGTATCAGAGATCATCAGCCTGTAGCACTATTTATACTGAGTTATAGGATACTCCGTTATCGCAGATTTAACTCTGGAGGGTATAGGTGTTTTTGTGCGCCGGCATTATAAGTTCAGGGGTTGGATCTAGTGTTACCGTTGTGGCTGTGTGCTTTCCTAGTCCAATGATTAAGAGCCCTTGTTTTATACGAGCCCCGGTCGTAACAGGGTAGTGCTTTCTTTTTGGTAGATGTTTTATCTATTAATTTACTTTTTAGTTTCCTCGTTAGACTTCCATCAAGCTTAGAAAAACACCCCTTAGACCCCCTTTCAAGATAAATTTGTAAATTTTTCGATAGAAAAATGTCTCGCCTGAAGGCCAGTTCCTTCTAAAATTAGAGGCGCGCTATCTCTCGCCAGGATAAAATCGACACTCAAAGGGCACGAAAGGTCTTAACATTGACGAAGAAATGGGACGAAAGGTCTCAAAATCGCCAAACTAACGGAACAAACGTCTTAAAACCTCAACACTAATATGCTAAACATGAGGGAGAAGGGTGTCCAGAAAAAAGCGAATAGTTCCCCCTTAAACTGAATAAAATCGTCTAATAATGCATAAAGTTAAAAGACCTTCACCTTATGATGTGTTCGCCACTCTTCTAGCGGCACCAAGGAGCGCGACGCCCCTCGTTTTGGGTGGTGATTTGGTGCAGTAGACTGTTTGAAGCGACAGCTCGCTCCCTTGCGAGGATGGGCTCGTCTGGCACCTTTTGTAGTTCGACATTCAGGGCTCTCTTGAAGCTGTCTAACGAGACATCCCTCATGTCTCTTACTCACCGTGGGAGTTTGTTGAAGAGACGTGGGCCTCTGTGTGATAACCAGCCCTCTCGCAGAGACCCCATAGCACCCCTGTTATTCATCCGGGGGATTTCGCATTCCCAGCCTCTCCTATCACTGAATTTCATGACTATCGGAGTATGTAGGTTTGGTACTAAACCCTCTGCGATTTTCCACGTGTATATTATTAGGTAACGTTCTCTTCTACGTTCCAGTGAGTACAGATTCAGTGCTCTTAAACGCTCCCAATAGTGTAGCTGTTTTATCGAACTTATATGCGAAGTGAAATTTCTTTGTACACTCTCTACGTCATTTATTTCACCTGCTTTGTATGGGGATGTTAATACGCTACAATATTCAAGCCGCGGTAGCACTAGAGATTTGAAGAGCGTTATCATAGGTACTTCACCGCGTGTTTTAAAAGTACGCAGAATCCAACCCGTTAGACGTTTCGCAGCCGCCACTTTGACCTGGTTATGTACTTTGAAACCCATATTTTCAGACATTAATACCCCAAGGTCTTTCACATTGTCTTTCCGTTCTATTATGTGGTTAGATTCTGTTAAGTAATTTGTAATTTCTTTAACACCATTATTATCTCCGTACCGTACCGTATTAATTGGAATTTGTCCTCATTGAATTGCATGTTGTTTTCCCTGGTCCACTGGAACACTACATTCATGTCTTCCTGTAGTCGGCCCGTGTCTTCTTGTGTGTTTACTATCTTGCTTAATTTTGTGTCATCAGCAAAAGACGACACCATACTGTGTCTGGTGTTGGTATTTATGTCGCAAATTAGTATGAGGAACAGAAGGGGCGCTAGCACTGTTCCTTGGGGCACTGAGCTTTTGACATCCGAAGGCTCAGATGTGACTTGGTTTACTGCTACTGATTGTTTTCGGTTTACGAGGAAATTGTATATCCACCGTCCGATTTTCCCAGCTATACCTTTTGCTTTCAGTTTGTGGGCTATTATACCATGGTCACATTTATCAAATGCCTTAGCAAAATCGGTGTAAATGACATCCACGTTTTTCTTTTCTTCTAGCGCTTTAAGAATTTTGTCATAGTGTTCCAAAAGTTGTGAGAGACATGATCTTCCCGCTCTGAACCCATGTTGACCGGTGTTGTGTAGTTCATTTGTCTCCATGAATGTTGAAATTTTTCTTCGCAGGACTCGTTCGAAAACTTTAATGATATGAGAGGTTAGAGCTACCGGGCGGTAGTTTTTTGGTAGTGCTTTACTCCCTCCTTTCTGCAGTGGGGCAAATATTGCATTTTTCAAGCTATCTGGTATGTCACCAGTGTCTAGACTCCTTCTCCACATTATAGCCAGGGGTTTTGAGAGGTTTTCCTTACATTTCTTCATTAGGATCGAATTCCATTAGTCCGGGCCTGGTGCCGAGTGAGATGGCATGTTGGAAATGGCCTCTTCTATGTCTTTTGGACCAAAATCAATATCCAGCATCTGAGGGGTTTCCGTGGGGGAGGTTTCCATGAAAAATATATTTTGGTCTGTGATGACTTTTGTTTCATCAGGCTCACTGAATGCCATTTCATACAGCCTGCTTAAGAGTTCGCTCATTTCCTTTTTGTCCCCTGTGAAAGAGCCGTCCCCTTTGCTCAGTGGGCCGATGTTTGATGTTGTTTTAGCCTTTTGTTTGGCATATGAAAAGAAGTATTTGGAACTTTCCTTTATACCTGCAATAGCTTTCCTCTCCTCTTCCATATGTTGTAGTTCATAAGATATTCTTAGCCTTTGTTCAATTTCCACAATTTCTCTATCTATTTCGGCCTTTTGCCTATCCTGTAGATTTTGATGTGTGCGTCTTCATGCGAGTAATTTTCTTCTTCTGTACAGCCTCCTCCTTTCCCGATCTTGTTTGCTTCTTCGTTTTGTTTGTCTTGCAGGTATATGGTGGCTACAGATTTGGGTCATGGTTTCTGTTATTAAGACTAGACATTCTGCTGGTGTCAGGTTATTCATTAAATCTTCCCAGTCTATTTCCTCCATTTCTTGATTTACCTCTTCCCACCTAATGTTTTTTTTATTGAAGTTAAATTTACTGAAGGGGGCGGTTTTTGTTCTCGATTTTGAGGTTGTCTGTACACTTTCTAAGGTTGTTTTGATCTCAATTAATTTATGATCTGAGTATGTTGTGTCCGATATGTTAATGCTGTGTACTAGAGAGTCGTTGTTAGTGAAGACCAGGTCTAAAATATTGTTTTCCTGTGTGGGTTCAGCAATATGTTGGGTAAGACTAAAAAAATTGCAAAGTTCAAATAGTTCTCTCGTATTTGCTTCTCCGGTGTTGTTTGCCACTAACTGGTTTTCTAGTTGTCTCCATTTAATGTTTGATAGGTTAAAGTCTCCTAGCCATATAATATTTGGTGTTGGGTTCCCCAGGGTTTCCACTTCTGATTTTATTTTGTTGAGCTGGGTTTTGAATTCTTCTCGGGATGAGTCGGGAGGCCTGTATGTAACAATAACTGCTAAATTTAGGGATTCTATTTTAACTCCAAGTATTTCCACCACTTCATTACTGTTATTTAGGAATTCAGTACATATCAGTGAGTCATGGATGTACAAGGCTACACCTCCATGTGATCTATGCGTTCTGTCTGCCCTATGTAGGTTATAACCAGGAATCCATACCTCACTATCTTCCTGATCTTTAATGTGAGTTTCTGTGAGAGCCGCAAATATAGCGTTTCCTTCTTCTAGCAGGCCCCTAATAAATGGTACTTTGTTCGTGGTTCTATTTTTTAGGTCTTGGATATTTGCAAACAAGATTGGGGAGAGATTGTTTGGAGTACTATGTGTACCTAATAGTCTTCGGGATGTATTTGCCACTCTTGGGAGGCCAGGAGGTGCTCGAGGTGTTCTATGTGCTCTTCCATCTCCCTCAGTCTCTTCATCTTCGTCTGCCCTTTCCCTCCTTGCCTTTTTCCTCTGTCTCGTCCTCGCATAGTTAGAGAGTTTTTTGGGCTACCATTCGTGTTAGGTCTAGCATATCTCCAAGTCCCTTTAATATGAAAAGCTGGGCATTTCATATTGTAGCAGGTCTTGTTCTCAAGTGATGTCTTGCAAAGGGATGGGTGGTGGTATTTGCAGGTTTCACCAAATCTACATTTTCCATGACTGGTTATGTTGTTGCAAATTTTGGGATGAGCAAATCTACATGACTTCCCATTATATTGGCCCTTTTGACCAAAGTAGCACCTTCTTTCCAGATAATATCTGCACACTGGTGTAGACAACCCCAGTAGGTGTGGCTGGGGCTGCGAGGGGTTATGTCGTGAGCTAAGTGTGGTTGTGGTTGATAGTGGGCTTGGTGTATGGGTGGGTGAGGCCTGCAGGGGGGTGGAGTTACGTGTCGGTTGTAGGTGGGCAGGTGGTGAGCTATGCTGCGGGGCTAGTTGGGTCTGGGAGGGGGAGGCCTGGTAGTTGGGGGAAATAGTGGTGTGGTTTAGGGATGGTGTGGTGTTATGAGGTGGTGTAGAGGGGGGCTGGGTGTCATGATCTGCCGGGCGTAAGTAGGCAGATTGCAGAGGTGTGGAGGGGGGCGGGTCATGTGGGGAGGCGGGAGGCGGCGGCGGTGTGGTATTTAGTGACGTCGCGGTGTTTCGAGGTGGTAGGGAGGGGGCTGATGAGAGTTTTGTGTGGGAGGAGTTGTGTGTGGTGTTTGTTCAGAGGGAGGTGTTGTTGGTTGTTTTGGGTGAGACGAAATAGGAGTACTTGAATTCGATACGGTTGTGGTCAGGGATGTATGAGGGGAAATTCTTGGTGTGTTTCCCCAATTTTGTTGGAATAACACCGCCTCTTGGCTATATTTAGGTGTATCTTGTACCTCTGTTTTTTCCACAGTCTGGATGATTTGCATTGTGAACTCGGCACAGCTGTTGCAAAAATGGAAGTTCTTCCCCTTATTATTATAAGCCATGTTTATCGGTGGTGAAAGTCCTATGCAGCACCAATGAAACTTGTCTTTGCATATTTGGCATTTTGTGCCATGTTTGTCTCTCACTCTGTCCCTACAGATACTGCAAACGTCCTTGGTATTCATATCTATAAGAATATTTTACTCGACTTTCTTGTATGTAACGACGCAGGGGAGGGAAAGGGGCTAGAGAGAGAGAGAGAGAGAGAGAGAGAGGGGGGGGGGGGGGGGTCACTGTTTTGTGGTTAGGACTTGTTCGAGCTTCCAATCATTAACACTGGCTTTGGTTTAAACTTTAAGTAACACTTTCGATAAACTTAAGAAACAGAATCATCACTGCCCTAACCACTTCCTGTCTCTCTTTTCCCCTGTCCGAATTTACACTATTGATGGTTGCATGAGAGTTTCTTCCTCAATAACGTCACTACTAATAATATCCCGCGATATGCGATTTGTTAAATAGTTAACTTATTATGCTTCTCTGTTTTTTTTTTGTTTTTTTTTTATATTTGTTTTACCTGTTCGAGTTTAAGTTCCCATTTCGGTAAAATCGTATACCGTTACCACGGTTTAGAATGTGTCTACGTCAAGGGGGAGGGGTGGTGTTGGTGAGAGGGGGGCCTATGACACTCGTCAAGTGCTAAGCGATTTATGTGTTTTGGTACGGTGGGGTAGGACACTCACTTACACTGGCCCTAAACTTTCTTTTGAAATTGTAAGTTCTGTATAAATGCTGGTAGTTTTTTTTTTTTCATGAGATACAATTTACATACATGAATCGTGATCTAGCCACTTTTCACTAATATGCGATTTTAACTTTGCACACTGGACTAAAAACCCATCGTTCCCTTGGCACTCCCTTGTTTATGCCTGGCATTGCGGAATAACGGTTTTTGTTTTTTCACACGCTTTTGTTATACCTCCGAAGATATTTATGCCATCAATTCGATTTGACACTACACAGAACCGCGACACTAAGTTTGGTTATGTGGATGATTTTGGTTCAGTTGTATCATCAATATCCAGAGTTATGATACAAAAACTTGGACCGCGGCGCTGGCGACCTCTCCCCTCACACCCTATATGACCGGTACTGAAGGGGTTAACCCCTTCAGTACGATGACGTCTTTTTACCTTTGTTTCTGGCTAACAATAGGGATTTTATGCAGTTTACGAAGGACCTAGATGTGTGTGAATTTGTATTTTGTTTTTGTGTGTTCATTGTTTTCCGTTGTGTTGTCCCTATTCTGGCTCTGTCTTGAGTCGCCCCCCCCAAAAAAAAAGAAGAAAAAGAAAACAAAAGTGGGCATTCGACCTGAGTAGATAGATAGACAGATAGATAGATAGACGAAGGACCTAGGTTATTCAGAGGGTTTATTGAGATCATATATACCCTTTTTGAGACTCATGGTAGATTACAAGCTCAAGAAAATCGTGTAATGGTAATGGAATGATGAATACTACGTCATCGTACTGAATGGTTAAGGGGAGATGGATCGTTTTTCTGGTTCACCTTCGTCCTCATGTTTAGCCCAATTAGTTTTAAGACATTCGGCCCATTAGTTTGGCGATTTTCAGACTGTTCGACCCATTTCTTTGTCAATATTAAGACTTCGTGTCATTTACGTGTCGATGTTTTCCTGGTGAGCGATAGCGAGCCTGTAATTTAAGAGGAACGGGGGAACCGGCCTATGGCCGGAGAATTTTCTATCGAAAAATGTACAAATATATTTTGAAGGATTTTTTTTAAAGCTTGATGGAGGTCTAGGGAGGAAACTAAAAAAAAAAATGAAAATTAATCAATACATAAATTAACAAATATATTCGCCCATCCCTCACTTGGAAGGACCTTATTACCAGTCTTGCTAAGGCAGCCACCTAGAACCTGGGTGTGCTCAACCGTATCAAGGGGTTCTTTACCCCTGCGCAGCTTCTTGCTCTGTACAAGGGCACAGTGCGTCCTTGTATTGAGTAGTGTTCACATGTGTGGGGAGGATCCCCTCACACCACACTCCTAGACAAAGTAGAAAGGAAAGCCTTTCGTATCATTAACTCCCATCCACTCACCAACTCTCTGCTATCTCTCTCTCTTCGCTGCAAAGTTGCATCTCTCTGGCTATTCTATCGCTACTACAATAATCAGTGTTCCTCAGAGCTTTCCCAGTGTATACCACCTCCTCTAGATAGGGTACGTAGTACCCGCCTTGCAACACAATCCCACCCCTACTTTGTGCAACTCTCCAACCCAAGAGTGAAACGTTACTCTCAGACTGTCTTCTATTCAACAGCTGAGCTCTTGAACTCTCTCCCAGAATCACTTTCCCTCTTCCTATTACTTAAATTGCTTCAAACTCCATGTGTCCAGGTATTTTAGCTCGAACGTCCCTTGATTTTGGCCCTGTCACTCTTTCAACTATGGGGAAGGCACTCGCTACAGGCAGTTATGCCGTTTGTCTCCCTCATTCATATAGAAAACAAAACAAATATATACTATATATACAGTATATATATATATTCGTTTATTTTTTAGTTTCCTTGCTAGACCTTCATCAAACTTTAAAAACACACTCTCTAGACCCCCTTTCAAGATAAATGTGTGCATTTTTCGATAGCAAAATGTCCCGGCCGAAGGCTGGTTTCTCTTAAAATTATAGGTTCGCTATTGGTCGCCAGGAAAAAATCGACACCTAAATGTCACAAAAGGTCTTTATATTGATATAGATATGGGACGAAAGGTTTTTAAATCAACATAATAATGGGGCTAACATCTTTTAATCTGAAAACTATTGAGGCTTAACATGAGGAAAGGGGAACAGAAAAATTATCCATCTCCCATTACCTCCCTGTTATGTTATCTTTTATACTTGATCCTTTTTAAATAACAAAATGTTAGCATTACAATACGATCATGCTGTATGAATGAATTAATTATGTGGGGAGAGGCCTCACGAGTGATGAAAGTAGAGTTGGAAGTTCAAGGTAAAGTGGTGAAGGATGAAGAGTTGGAGAGGTAAAAGCTTGCAGGCGATCTGCATTGCTGTTTTTTAATTTTAGTTGAGTGTCATTTCACTGTAGAAGATTTCTCTGGTGCAGACACTTCGAGAACTGGCTCTGGATCTCTGGTGAGGGACGTTTTCCTTCTGCCGCAGCTGCCTTGATCTTCTTCGACAGCTCGGCGAAGGTGTTCTGGATCTCGTCGGCAGTGGCCCCCATGTCGATATCTCCATCATCTTCCTCGATCTTCTCCACGTCGATTTCTTCTCCGATGGTGGACTCGGTGTACTCTGTCGACGCAGGGGAGGAGGCTGCCACCGGATGGTCAGCGGTGGTTGGTGATTGAGTGGAGGCTGCTGCAGGTCCTGCACAGTTGGCTGGTGATGGTGGTGAAGAGTCAGAGACTGCTGCAGCAGGAGGTGGTGGCGTGGGCTTTGAGAGAGGCTTCTGGAGATCCAGACGCCTTCTCGGGTGGCTTCTTGGCCTCATAGCCTGAGTGGGTATGAGGCTGGGTGGTGAAGATGGTCCTGGAAGAGGCGGGATGATGATGGGAGGGAGGTTGTTTGCCTTTAGGAGTGTAGGAAGATACTCCTGAAGCAGCTTGTGATCCCCTTTGCAGAGGGTCACCGCAGTTGTCACAACAACCTGGACCAAATCCGGTGTTGTGCAACTGACTGCTGCTGTGGCTTGGTGGTAGTCCTCCCTGTTGCCTCTTCTACCATGTCTTGAACCCTTCAGGATCGCTCCATCAGGGCCCATGACGTTGATGGCTTCATCTCCTCTCCTTCTCCTCTTGATGTTGAATGTTACCCTCTCATTGGTGGCAAGAGAGGGCACTGGATGGAGAGGATTAGGATTGGAGATACCTGTGGAGTGAACAAAAATGTCCCCTCCACTGTAGGTAATGAAACCAAACCCCTTTTTAACATTGAACCATTTGACATGGCCCGTGAAGTTGGTAGTGGCACTGGAACTCACAGCAGGCATGGTGGGTGGCTGTGCTGTGGTTGGCTGGGATACCAGAAGACCGATCATGTTGTATTAACCTCTCCGCGGTGCACAGTTTTTTTTTTACAGGGTCATACTGTGCGCATGTATGATGATTTTGGGATCCATTGCCAATTTCGATAAAAAGTACATCAGCGTGTAGGGAATGTTTGCGTGCATCGGCCCATATATATTTGACCCCCCAAAAAATGTCAGGGGGGGTGGGGGAACAGTCCGTAGTTGAAAAATGTGGAGCGAATGGCACCGCGCGGCTAGATTGTCATCGAGCGGCGAGATTTCCCTGCCGAATTTTCACGCGCCCAGGGGATAGAACCAGAGGGAGGAGGGGGTGGGTTACCGCGTATTATTACGCAGATCTCCTTTTTTTATCCCTTTTAGGCTATGTAGAGTACGTATACGTGTGTAGGCCAGCCATATAACAATGAATATGCCTCATAGTGACCAAAAATTGCAATATGTAAGGGAATTATCAAAGAATTTTTAGGCGGGAATGAAGATGGGTTGGAGGTTTGGCGGCAATTTATGAGATGAGAGTGTGGTTTGCGCTATAATATTACGTATATCTCGTACTTAGAGCACTGTCATGCTATAATACAGACTTGTATGTATGTAGACGTGCCATATATCAATATATATACCGCATATAGACCAATTCATGCGATATTTACGCACATTATCAATGAGTTTCTATGCGTGAACCAAGGTGTGATTGAGTTGTGCTGGGAATGAAAGGGGGAGAGGGTGTGTTACGCCATAAATATCACTTATATCTCGTACTTAGAGCACTGTCATGCTATAATACAGACTTGTACGTATGTAGACGTGCCATATATCAATATATATACCGCATATAGACCAATTCATGCAATATTTACGTACATTATCAATGAGTTTCTAGCAGACGGAAGACTAAAAGGGTGGGTGGGGGTGGGTGGGTGGGATGGAGGCAGGGAGTGAGTCTTGGAGAGAGGGAAGGCAGGGAGATCTCTAGAAAGATACGCAGCTTTGTGATAATTGTGGAGGCGCCCGAGGCGTATGGATGTCTTGGTATTTTGAACCTTATGTCTACCAGATGTCTGTGGTTCGTTGCCACACAGAGTCTACAATAACATGAGTCCTGAATGCGTATGTCGTACGTAAAAATGGCTTTCCGAATTGCATTTTATGCAAGCAGACATTGCATTTTAGACACATGTGAAGTACCACAGAAATATGTAGGCCATTGACTGTAAATAAAGTACTATATTATAGACCAGGAACCAGTAAACATCGGCTTAACCTTTTTTGATAGCGAGCTAAATATAGACTGGTGTCGCCTTACACTTGCGAAATGGTAGTTTGCCACCAGAAAACTTATATTTATTTATTTCCAAGTAATATGCAATCTAAATGTATATTCGAGACCTACTGCAAGTATTTGTATGATAGTCATGACTATGTATAATCCAATATACGCGCGTAAGGGCGTAGGCGAGACATAAGAAAGATGGTTGAGCAATTTTCGACACCCACACAGTTATTATTCACTATTATTTACAATATTATACAATACAAATGTATTTGTGAAGAGTATTTTATGCATTATTGTATTTATACAAATTTTGTTCCCAGACAAAGCTGCTGTGGCTGGAGGGAGCGGCAAGGGTCACCCACTGACCGCTTGACCGTGTGATAATGAGTGGAGTCACACTGAGAGGGGCAATTTTGCTGAGTGTTTGGGCAATTTTTGACAGAATAAAGTTAAATAATTACTAATTCTTGACAGAGACAAACTTTTATAAACCTTTGCATGTTATAATTGATAATCCCATCAATTTACAAACGTAAATTGGTGGGATAATTCATTTTTTTTTTGTATAATGTTATTTCGATTGTAGACACAAAGTTTTGAGTGACATTTGGTATGAGCTCCTGTGGCATGGTTGGTAAGGTCGCGGACTGGAAAACTCAAAGTGTGGTAGGGTAGTGGGATCGAATCCAAGAGGGGGTTATGGGGAAGGTTTTATACTGTTTAGATAATTTTTGATAACAAAAATTGTTTACAAGATCATGCCATTGCATTCAAACAATATGAAATATTCATAGAATATATCATATTGTAAGAATACAATGCCATGACCTTGTATTTTTTGTTCATTTTTTTCTTATTATCTTAGTAGGTTTGACAGGATTTATTGAAACATATTTATTTGTGTACAATTCATTTGAGGTAAGAAAATATATACACATTACTTAGGCTATAACAAACATATATATTGATATACTAAAAAAAGAAGGCATATTACATGTAAATCTTTGAAACTTATAAACTAAATAATGAAACATACAATTATATAATGTAAAAGCTATATCACAGGGACATCTTTGGAACTTATACATTATATAATATATGTTACATTATGAGGTAGCGTGATCAATTAGGTCAGGTCAGGTAAGGTAGGGCGCGAGTCCAGGGCAGGGCAGGGCAGGTGGCGAGTCCAGGGCAGGGCAGGGCAGGGGGCGAGTCCAGGGCAGGGCAGGGCAGGGGGCGAGTCCAGGGCAGGGCAGGGCAGGGGGCGAGTCCAGGGCAGGGCAGGGCAGGGGGCGGCACTCAGTAGTTTTTGAATGTGTGGTAGTCCCTGAAGCAGTCACCCAAGCAGAGTGCAACTTTGCACACCGCGCACATTGAGGTGACTCATTTGGTGACGTGGGGTTTTCTGACACTGGAACTGCAGACGTGGCACTGCACCTGCCTGTGACGAGTGCCAATCAGCTCGGTGTTGGTTGGATAGTGTCTTTCGACACCCAGCTGGATGCGGTCAGGAACATGATCCCCACGCCATGCCGTACGTCTGTGAATGGTGGTGCCATACTTCTCCAGGAGTTGATATGCCACGTTATACACAAACTCCCGGAATTTTAGCTTCTGGTTTGGGGACATCTCTCTCTTCACCAACCACAAGTTGTAGGCGTTGAGCATCGTGATGTCAACTAGGTGGAGGAAGAGCTTGTGATACCACTTCACAGTCTTCCTCAGACACTCAACGCCTGATAGTTGACAGTCAGACTTGTCCACCAGGCGCATGTTCTTAGTGTAGTCCACTACCATGTCGGGCTTATAGATTGTCTTCCAGGCTCGGTAGTGGATTTTACCAGAGTCCATCTGGGCACCTGTGTGGACTGTGGAAAGCAGGTGGATGTCTCTTTTGTCCTTCCACTTCAGGGCTACCACTTTCCCGGACTTTTCAAGCTGCTTGTACTTCTGCCCCTTTCGTCGCCTTCTTGGGACATGCCTCTCGCGGTGTTCCTAGGCCAGTTCGTCTTCAGAAGGTGTGTCACTGGAGGAGGCATCTGTAAGAGGAATGACATTACCTGTGAACTTAGGCATAAACTTTCTTGTCTTTCTGACAGTCCCACATGACCCCGTTTGGTTGTCATGAAGAAACTGGCAGAGAGCAGGAGAAGTATACCAGTTGTCAGTGTAGATGATGTGGCCTTTGCCCAGATAAGGTGCCAACATTTTCCTGACGATGGCACCTGACATGCCCATGGGGTCACCGGCAGCGGCTTTCGGTACGTCAATGTCAGTGCCTGTATACACGATAATGTCAAGCACTATTCCAGTTTCACAGTCACACAAAACGAAGAGCTTGATTCCGAACCTATGCCTTTTCAAGGGGATATACTGCTTGAAAACAAGACGTCCTTTGAAGAGCACGAGCGACTCATCAATCACCAAATTGAGGAAGGGGTAAAAGTATTTCCTATACCTCTCCAACAACATGGTGAACACATCCCGAACTTTCCATATCCTGTCAATCCTGTTAGGATTTTCGTTGTCTGCAAAGTGCATAAAGCTTAGCAGCAACAAAAATCTGTCACGAGTCATGAACTTATTGAAAGTTGGGGTGGCGATGAGAGGGTCGTGCTTCCAGTAGTGTTGCAACACATGCTTCTTGCAAAGAGGCATGAGGAACAACAAGGCAAAAAACGTCATGAATTCTTCCACAGTCGTATCCACCCAGCCTCGTATTCTTGCTTTTGGAGAAATGACGTTCAATCTGCCAAACACCCACCTGTAGTAGGCGTTTGTTTGGGCAACGATGTAAGTCATTACCTCAAAATCGAAAAAAGCGAGGAAGAAATCGCTTTCGCTTGCGTGTTCGTCACAGGGCCAGTCATCAGTTGTACCTGACGTCCCAGGATTGAACTGGGGCACATCAGGCACAAAATTGACCCCGTCAGACCACTCAAACGAAGGCATGCCAGGGATCGGAATGTCGTCTCCGTCTGCTTCTACGTCTGAAATATCGCTGTCATGTTCGCGATACAACACAGCATCATCATCACGCTCCTCTTCACTGGACAGACGCCCTTCTTCATTTTCGTCACCGACGTCGGACTCTCTTCCACTGTCTACTCCCAAATCCCCCAACCCTTTGTCCCGTGCTAGGGCGTCGTCGTCGAAACCAGGGCTGCCAATGCCCTGCGAATTACCATCAAACAGCAGGGTGGCGTACTTCGATGGTGTCAGAGTTTTTCTGGTCATTGTAGCACGTACGGGCGTCTTATGGACAGGGACAGAAGGGCCGGCAGGGGCGGCGGCAGGGGCGGCAGTGGTGCGTGGTGCAGTGGGCCTGGAGGCAGGCAAGATGATGGTGGTGCCTGTCGCCCCTTTCCCTTTCTCTTTCCCTGTTCCTTGGGCAGGGGCGGCAGGGGCAGCAGGGGCAGCAGGGCCGGCAGGGACAGCAGGGCCGGCAGGGCCAGCAGTCGCTTTCCCTCTCCCTTTCCCCTTCCCCTTCCCCTTCCCCTTCCCTTTTCCTTGGGCAGGTGCAGCAGGGGCGGCAGGGGCAGCCGGGCCAGGGGCGGCTGGTGTTGGTGGTGGTGGTGGCACGGTCACTGTGGCAGGCGTACTGGTTCTCTTCCCTACGCCCGTGCCTTTGATTTTGCCTGCCCCCGCAGGTTCTGCAGCCCTAGGGTGGCCTCCTGCGTCGCTGGTACTGGTGGCAGGGGTGGCAGTGGTGGTGGTAGTGGTTGTTGCAGTGGCCTGGGTCGTGGTGGCAGTGTCCCGAAAGACCAATGACCTCTGTGCCATTGCCCTGCTTGCACGTGTTTTTCGTGCTTTGGGTGCTGGTACTTCGTCCTCCGAGCTGTAGGGCGTGTCGTACTGGTAGCTAGGGTCTTTAGCAGCCACCCTCTGCCTTCCACGGTGGCTGACACCACCAGAAGGAGGGCTGGTTGTGTCATCAGGGAGCGAGCGTGAGAGACGTGTGGGCTCCATGACTAGTGCTTGGTTACTGGCGCGGTGGTGCTTGCACGAGTACGGGGCGAGCGTGTGGCGGGGTGGTATCGAGAGTTGACATGTAGTACTATACCCACACCAATTTTTAGCCGCCTGCCTATAAACGCGCGGTTTTAGTACGGGTTCAAAAGCCTCGCTCTTAAGAGTCTTCCCGCAGTCCGCCAGGGGAACTCTTAAGAGTCTTCCCGCAGTTCCCGGGTTAAATACGAGATCGATATATATTTACTTTTACTGAACGAATATAAGGACATTATACATATGATAACAATAATAATTATAAAAATAATGATAATATTTTGATATTTATAATAATAATCATAATTATAATGTAAATAAATAATTATTATGTTTATATTATTATCAGCATTAATATTAGAAAGGAAAAGGTAGATGAATAAAGTTTCATTTAAGCCTTTGAGTACCAGCGACGAGTGTTATATTTCCTCCTAGCTAAATATAGACGATACTATGCAGCTTTGGAAGGATCTGGGGTAGCTAAAATGGTTGGTTGAGATAGACTGAAGCCTTAGTATGACTAGAGGTCTTTCCTAAGCTGAATACAATCGTCTAATCGTTGCCAGAATATTATAAAAAGGACATCTCTGGTACTGAATGGGACGATGTGAAAGGCCAAGAAATAGATTTTCTCTCTCCTGACCAGATGAAGGTATTGAGGGATAAGCCTTTACAACGTCACCTCGTACCTACGTTCTACTTTTCCTATTTGTCTGAAGAGTGTAGAGAGGGGAGAAGGGGTGTTGGAGAGAGAGGAAACTGTCATGACGGATATTTAAGGCATCCTACGTACCAGCATTTGTTAGTGACCCGAAGAAGCTATCTGCGAAACGTTGTCAATAAAGTGTTCCTCCTCATATGGTGTTTATATCCATTCTTTCTACTTTTCAAGTACTGCAAAACATTAATTAACATTATCTGGTCCGACGCCTTCTGGGGGGGGGGGGGGGGGGTTTACGATAAGATTTTGTTTAAGGGGAGATGGGTCGTTGTTCTGGTCCCCCTTCTTTCTTATGTTAAGCTAAATTAGTTTTCATATTTATTAGGTTCGGCCCATTAGTTGACGATTTTGACTTTTCGCCCCATGGTT
The DNA here is from genome assembly GCA_032716605.1 of Paralithodes platypus. Lineage (NCBI taxonomy): Eukaryota > Metazoa > Arthropoda > Malacostraca > Decapoda > Lithodidae > Paralithodes > Paralithodes platypus. Next base: position 2,318,862 of record CM064553.1, on the reverse strand, counting down.
TTGTCAATATTAAGACTTCGTGTCAATTAGGTGTTGATTTTTTCCTGGTGAGCGATAACGAGCCTGTATTTCAAGAGAAACTCACCTTCGGCCGGGATATTTTTCTATCTAAGCAAGTAGGCCTACAGATTTATCATGAAGGAGGGTCTTTTTTTTTTTTTTTTTTTTTTTTAAACTTTGATGGAGGTCTAGGGAGAAAACTAAAATAATTATAAAATATATACATGAGCAAATAAATACGCACACCCCCCTTAATCTTATCTCTGTACAGTCGGCCATACAACTGTTTGTATGCCCTCCCTAATTATATATATGGCAGGAAATCTAGTGTGATCGACTTACAGGAATAATTCGCTAAAGATAAAGTTAATGTTGAGGGGGAGGGGGGGGGGGGGGGGTAGACCGGTTGAGGAGGCGAGAGGTCTCTTAAAGGGAGGAATTATGTCAGTCTAGGAATTAATACAGATAGGTTTGACCCCTTTCATACTTGAAGATCCTTCCTAAATTTCATAACATCGTCTAATGATAGCCAAAATAAAGGATGGGAACGCCTCATCGGATCCTCAAAAAAATGAATCTCCCTTTTTCTACTGTCTTCCTCAAAATCAATCTCTACCTTCGTTTCCTTGCCATTCCTCCTTCTTCATCCCATTCTCTCATTCCATCCTCTTTTTGTCACCTGTCATCTTCCTTTTAAACCTCTCTCTCTCTCTTCTCACCTGCCAACTCTCTTATAAACTTTTCTCTTCTACATTAGCCCCATCGTCTCTCTCTCTCTCTCTCTCTCTCTCTCTTCTTCTTCTTCTTTCCCCTCCTCCTCTTCTCACCTGTCATCTCTCTTATAAACTTGTCTCCCCTACTTGGGCCCAGCTGCGTACCTCGTAAAAAGAAGATTGGGGAGGGGGGCCGAGGGCAAACGATGATAAAACCGGAAATATGACCTAAAATATATACTCATAATATCTGGCTGAGAGAGAGAGAGAGTGTGTGTGTGTGTGTGTGTGTGTTACACAGAGTTACACAGATACTCAGACCACACAGACTTTTAGGCCCGAATTCAGAACAGTGGTTTAAACCTCGGATTTCGGGGCAGGTTTAAACCCGGGATTGAGATTACTCGATCCTGGATCGAACACAAAGGTTTATCCGTATTCAGAACACGAGATTGAGATCGAGATCGAGTAATCCACCGCTTAAAACTCTGTTTAAGTCAAAGGTTTGTAACAGCCAATCACAGTGTCGTACGGAATGCAGTTAGCCAATAAGCACATGAATGAGCCATTTTATCTATATTAAATATTTAATGCCATCACTGCCTATTTTAAAAGTGTAATACGTGAAGCATGGCCTGTGATTGGCTAAGCGAGTCATTCAACCTTCATTCTCGCTTACTTCTTGCGTTTATTTTTTCTTTATTTCGCTTGTGTTTACTTTATGATATATACATTATTATTGTGTTTCCTGTGATATGTAATTGCTCTTTAGACTCGGATGGCACTGTAATTTATTAAGTAATCATTAAAATTGCTGGCTCATATCTAGTTTAATGAATAAATAAGGAATAATACAGATAATAAGTTAATTATCAGGGTACTGATAAACTAGCCAATCATGAGCGTGCTTCTAGTGCTGCTGCTTCCACTGACTTTCACTTTTACAGACATAGGCTACGTGGATTCATGTCGCTTGTTTTAAGTAATAGCGAGCAGTATAGTCATACTTACCATGGTTTTATATATATATCACAAGGGATTGTGATATATTAATAGCATGACGGGAAGCTAAAGCGGCCGAATTAAGACCAATTAATTTCGAAGTGCCATTAAAATTTGTTACCAGCAACTCTATCCACCCCTTAAACCTAACTTATACTTTGTTACTACATCTACCGCATGCCCAGTGCTGTTAATACCCAGTCAAATGGACAAATATATATAGGATAAATAGCTCAACTAAAATACGTTGTAACCATTAACTATGTAGGAGAAAACAGTAGCCTAACCAATCTGACTCGTTATATAAACTATGCATCATTACAACATAATCCCGACACTGACTTACGGAAGCGAAGCATGGACGTTGGTTGAGAGACTCAGACCAAGAGTGAGAGCAGTGGAAATGAATTACTTAAGGAGTGCGTGCGGAGTTACATGGAGGGATAGACAGACTAATGAGGAAGTAAGAAGGAGGTGTGGTGTGGAGGTAGATGTGCTGGAAAGTGTGAAAAGGAACAACTTGAGATGGTTCGGCCATATGGAACGTATGGAAAGCGAGAGAATGACTAAGAGGGTGTATGAGAGCGAGGTGGAGGGACAGAGGGGGAGAGGTAGACCGAATATGAGGTGGAAGGATGGAGTGAGGAAGTACATGAACGAAGGTGGTGCTGGTTGGGGGGAGGGGCGTCGACTGACTGGGGACAGAGGTGCATGGGGGCGGTTCGTTCGTGGCCACCCCTTCGGGGATCACGGCGTCAGGCAATAGATAGATAGATAGATAGATCATTACAACCTACTAGGCTATTAAAAAGGCAACTCATGTCTCAAATAACTCTTATCCTACTTGTTAAATGCATTTGCAAATAATGGTTCACTTGTGATTCCTTATATATTGTAAGCTATATATTTTAATTCGTACAAAGGATTAACATTGTGCATGGATACAGTAAGTAATTACTGTATATTTGCTGTGCAACATGTAGGCTAATGGACTAATAATATTGGTTCTATGGTAACCTAATACATGTGTATTGTATCTAATAAATGTTCGCGGACATTTAAATATAATATTTGTATTAATCAGCTTAGAAGCATCTCAGGTTATCAAGACATTAGCAACTATTATCGAATAACTACATCAGTGGTTAGGCTACGGTAGTGCTTCGTTCGTTTGGCACCTATTATATAATTATTAGTATGCTTCGACAATTTCCAACGAAATGTAAAAGCTGTTGCCGTTTTTTACAATATAATGGAATCGGTTTAATGCCAGTTTGAGTTAGTTGTAAATAATAATATGGTATTTTATCGGCGAGTAGAAGCCTTCGATCGATCGTCTGTCAAGCCTCCCGCTGGTTTAAACCTCGGATCGAGTAATCCGCGGATTGACTGGATAAGCGGCTCAGGATTTCATTCTGAATACCGATAGTCCTGGACTGAGTTTCAATCTTAGGTTTAAACCAGCGAGGTGGTTCAGAACCACTGTTCTGAATTCGGGCCTTACGGTCCCAATTAGGTGGTCCGGCCTTAGAAGAATAGGATGCAAAGTAGAAGGCTCTCTCACCACCCTCCGCCTAGAGAGAGAGAGAGTTTCATAATATTGAGAGAGGGCATTGCAAGTTGGACGGAGTGAAAATTATATAAGTGGTTGGTGGATGGGAGAATAAATGATGATGAAGCCAAAACTATGATCGATAATATATACCCAAAATAAAAGAGAGAGAGAGAGAGAGAGAGAGAGAGAGAGATACGCATAGATAACATTGATACCTTGATTGAGAAAGAGAAAATCGTGTATGAACAGAGTTTTGTAAATACCCCGATAACAAAGCTTTGAATACCAACATCTTACTATAGATGACAAACCCCCAATTAGAAAAAGCAGCTAAGAGAGAGAGAGAGAGAGCGAACGCCAACACCTCAACAGATATACAATATTATAAGTACGACTGTTTATAGCTCACAATTTATCCACAAGTATATGCTGTAAAACCATAAACATAAAAATAAGTAGCCTAAAAGCATATATTTATATATGTTTTAACTTACTGTAACTGTGTTAATTTGTGTGCCGAAGGAAACGAGATTTAGATAACTTACTTTGCTGTCCCTATTAGGGCTCTGTCTCGAGTCGGCTATCCCCAGAAAAAAGGAAATACAATAAAAGGGATATGCGCCTGAGTAGATAGATAGATAGATAGATAGACTGATTTCCATCTTTAGTATTAGAAAAATTAACCGCTTCAGCTCGGTGACGTAATATTCCTCCTGTTTTTGCTACCATTAGACGATTTTCTTTAGTTAATAATCTACCTCTAAAACTCTGAGGGGAAAATACTATCACAGTTCACCAATTGCATATACTTCTTAAGCTAAGGGAAGAATATATATTTGTCCTATTTATTTATGTATTCATATAGTTCTTTATGTTCATTAGTTTTCTCCCTAGACCTCCATCAAGCTTAACAATACACCCAAGACCCTTTTGAGATACAGTTGTGCTTTTTTTTTTTTTTTTTTTTTTTTTTTTTAGTAGTAATATGCCTCGGTCGAATGTTGGTTCCTACTGAATTGCAGGCTCGCTATTGTATGTTAGGCAAACAAAATCAACACCTAAAGGGCACGAAAGGTCTAAGAAAATTACAAAGAAATGGGGCGAAAAGTCTTAAAATCACCAAAGTAATGGAGCGGACGTCTTAAAACCTCAAAACTAATGGGGCTTATCATGAGGGTTCAGAAGAAAAATAACATTAAACTGCATAAAATCGTCTAATGCTAGACAGAATATTTGATAATACAGCCGACATCGCAGTAAACGGGATAAAGGTTATAATTCCTGTATCAATATATTCCTCTTTTCAAATCAATTCACAAATACAAAAAAAAAAAAAAAAAAATCAATATATTGCTGGAACTTTAATATTACAGTCAATATAATTATGTATAGATCACTACGAGAAAAAAACTTATGTGGGCAACTGTACATGAATGCCACTATCACCCTATCAACTATATGCCATCCAAAAACATCATCTCTCTGCTAACATGTTATATGCTTACCCATCTCTTGCAGCTATTACTCCCACCCTGAGTACTTGTAAAACTTTGTTAATTTTGCAAGTTTTACATTATAATTAACAAACATTCTTAATCTTATCAACATTTGAGGGGGTCTTGTTCAACATCCCCTATGTATCGCATTAGTTTGGAGAAATTAACCGGTTTCAAGCTATCTCACTTGAAAATTTGTACTACTACAGATCCCTCTTAAGCTGCACAAAATCGTCTAAATAAAGCTACAAGAAAATGAAAAAGACGTCGCCGGTACAGAAGGGAAACGAGGTTTCATTAGGCTATTTAGTAGTTGACGATAGATAATTAATTAAGATCAAATAATGTTCTTTCGACCTAAAACATACTACACTAAACATTCTCTATCCTAAAGCAAAACTGTTTGAAGAAAATTTGTATACAAATGTTGTTGTTTGCTTGTCAGATAGAGAGAGAGAGAGAGAGAGAGAGAGAGAGAGAGAGAGAGAGAGAGAGAGGTGGGATTGAGAGCGTGGAGTGATGAGTGAAGGACCCTCATTCAAACTTCACGTAAATGACGGGAAGAAAAACAAATAATATGCTGAGTAAGTTTTGTGGAGAGAGAAAGAGAGAGAGAGAGAGAGAGAGAGAGAGAGAGAGACAGAGAAAGTGAGATCCCTGGTTCATTGAGCGATAGAGATAGAGAGTTCATTAAATCCAGGCACCCTTTAATACTCTTTGATAACTCTGTCCTAGACTTACTGATCTTCCTCTTGCATCGTTTATTGTCTTAAGGGAAGATGGGTAGCTTTTCTGGTCCCCCTTCTTCCTCATGTTTAGCCCCATTAGTGTTTAGATATTAAGACGTTCTGCTCATTAGCTTGGCGATTTTATGCCCTCTTCCTATGACTTAAATTGTTTCAAACTCTGTGTGGCCAGGCATTTTGGCTCCAACGTCCCTTGATTTAGGCCCTGTCACTCTTTCAGCTATGGGGGAGGCACTCGCTATAGGCAGTTCTGCCTTGTGTCTCCCTTACTCACATGCACAAAATAATTATTTATATATAAATATATGGGGCCCATTAGGCTAAAGGAGAAGAATACTATATAGATCAAAGCTGGGCGTATCAGAGATAAATAGGGTAGAGTTTATTTATTCACTTAATTAGTCCTCCCAAAACCTCCAAGTTTTAAAGAACATCTACAAGATCCCACTTCGAGACAACCTAAATTCGTAAATGTTTCGGTAGATAACTCGGCCGGTTCCTCCAAAATTACAGGTTTGCTATCGCTTGCCAAGCAAAATCTACACCTAAATGGCTCAATCGGTCTTAATGTTGACAAAGAAATGAGGTGAAAGATCTTATGATCGACAAACTAATGAGGTGAAAGTCTTAAAATCTCAAACCTAATGGGGCCAAACATGGGGGAGAAGGTGGCCCACAGAAACATATACATCCCCTCTTGTGGTCTAAGAGCAATGAGAGATAATGGTTAGCCCTCTCTGTCCTACAACATCTATATTATAACTACCACCAGACGATTTCATTAAGGGGGCCCACCTCGCTTTTTTCTTTCTCTCCCTCTCTCTTTGGCTTTTATCTATTCGGCCCCATTCAGCCTACTGTTTTAAGACATTTACTCCCATCCAGGTGTTAATATTTTCCTGGCGAGCGGTAGTGAGCCAATATACATATATTTTTGTTTTGACAGCAAGCTAAATTTGTACATTTTTCGATAGAAAAATTTCTCCGGCGAAGCCGGATTTCTCCATACAATGCTGGCTCGCTTTCGCTTGCCAGGAAGAAATCGACACCTGGATGGGGATAAACGTCTTAAACACAGTTGGCTGAATGGGGCCGAATGGATACAAGCCAGGGAAAGAGAGAAAAGGAGAGAAAGATAAAAAAGCCGGTGACACCCCTTAACCCTTTCTGTATATTAAATAACATCTGAGGTGAAGCCATTGATTTCGGGGGCTGATGAGTGACTGGTGCTTCTGAATGCTTGTGTGCTTGCTTCTTATGGGTGAACTGTTATGTGTTCTCCTGTCATCTCATGTTGTCTTTCTCGTGTCTCAAACGGACATTTCTGATATTGTGTTACAAATAATCACAATGTTTAATTTACACCATGTATGTATTTTGGCTAAACTATTATGACATGGACAATTGTTGAAAAACAAATGCTGATCCTCCCTACCCCATGTGGGAGTAAGGGCTGGCTACTGACTGACTCTATATTATGCCGTAGTATTCCATTTAAGTTTGGCTATGATTATATTAATTATAAAGATTAACAAGATTCTGTGGAAGTTGAGAGAGAGAGAGAGAGAGAGAGAGACCCGAAGAGAACGAAAGAGAGGAACTGGGAGAATGGATGATAACAGAGGGGAGAGATGAAGAAAGAAGGGAGAGCGAGTTGGGATACGAAAACGAAAGAGTAACTGGGAGAATGGATGATAAAGCAGGAAAGTGAAGAAGAAAGAAGGAATAGCGAGGATTTTGGATAGGAGAACGAAAGAGAAACTGGGAGAATGGATGATAAAGCAGGAAAGGGAAGAAGACAGAAAGAATAGCGAGGATTTGGGATAGGAGAACGGAAGAGAGGAACTGGGAGAATGGATGATAAAAGGAGGAAAAAGAAGAAGAAATACTAGCGAGGATTTGGGATAGCTATATGAGATCGTCTACAGATTGTGGAAGATACGAGAACAGAAAAGGAAGGATATAAACCGAGACTCTAAGAAGAAAAAGAAAATAATTACAAAAAAATATATACAAAATAAGAAAAGTAAGTGAAAAAGGGCACGTCACAGAACATATTAAGATATACTCTGAGGGAAGTGCCGTTAATAAGGCGCTATACTTCCCGAACTGCAACTGAACTGAACTGAGGAAGAAGCAAGGCGTTAGGGTTTGATCAAAGGAGTATAGACTTATAGTCAAATATGAACGGGAAGTATATTGACTTTTGTTTTAGTTACATGTAATATACCTTGAAAAAAATGAAAAAAACAGAGATCTCACAAATATAGTTGTTGTTGTTCCCCAAGCTGCCTGGCCGAACAGCCCCAAGGCCCCGAGTAATTCCAAGGCCATAACCGAGCGCCCCCACAGAACCCTCCCTGCCGACCACAATAAAGCCTGGGTGACCGAAGCCACTCCATGGCGGGGAGCTGAGGAGGGTGCGGAAACGCCCGGGAAACCAAAGCCCCACCCAGGGCCCTGTGCCCCTCAGCAATTATGATGAGAAAGTTTAGGGGCAAGGGAAAAATGTGACGCTTTGGCTTCCAATCTTGGTAGATTGGGAGGTCAATCCACGGAAAAGACGCCGTCACTTGAGATCTAGAAAATATATAAGTTAAAGGAACAGTCAGAGTAAGCTATGGGTATTGCAGAGATCGCTCAGTTCTCACTCTGATAGACCAGCCCATCACCACATGACTAGAACCCAATCCTCTCAGCATCAGCTAGGAAAGGCCCTAGAAAGCCGCCTTGGGCGGGGGGATAGCTCCCCTATTTCAACCCCTTTCAGGGTCGCGCACCCGCCCTCACAAATATAGTTGAATACCGCAGTAAGTGGCTATATATGCATTTATTTTGTCTGCGACCACAACTCTTGCCACACCAGCTGAGACCCTCTAGAAGATCGTGGGGTCTCTTCCATAGGAGTTACTCAGTTACTTGTTCGTCAAGGGGAATCCACGCAATGCGAGCTAAGCTCATTATTATCGCGCCTCCTTAACTGGGAATGTATTGCGTGAAATGCATGTTAAGTGTTTTATGTACTGTTGGAATGGCTGTGGATGTGTGTGTAGTCTGTATTTTAGCCAATTGGCGACATCGGAAACGAAGGCTTAGGGGGGATCTGTATGGTACCATTCTCACTATAGACAGTACCGTCTCGCCCGAAGGCTTAGGTAGCCATCAGCTTAGGTGAACCATATGATACCCATCTCGCCTTGTACCATTTTTGCCAACCCCAGATGGGACGTCACAACGTCGTCCACTTATTCCAGGTACCTATTTACAGCTAGGTGAACTGAGGCTAACACATGAAAGGAGACAAGCCCAATTTGTCTCCGCCCGGCCGGGGATTGAACCCCCGACCCCTCGTGTGTGAGACGAGAGCTCTACCTACTAGGCTACGGGCTGTGTGTGGAGAGGCTGAGGCTGGTGGAGGAGCTTTGAAGATGGCTGGGTGATGCTGATATTGGGGACTTGGGCATCTCCACCGGGGTCCCACACAGAATATCGTGTGCCCTCCTTTTGCCTGAGCCCCGGAACACCATCAGCGGACCTCACCTTCAACAGAGTACCTCTTCCTTCACCTCAGTGGCAGTCCATCGCCAGTCGAGCAGAACACCGCTTACAGAAAACACCAGAACATCAACCAGCCAAGCAAAACACCGCTAACTGTCACCACCACACACCATAACCTGGGACACGGCAGAACAACAACAAATACCTGGGACACGGCAGAACACCTGGGGGATCCTTACACACATTGGACCCCCCTGAACACCGCCAAAATCCCCGAATACCACCATCATCATCTAACAACATCAACAAGTTCCTGACCAAACATCGCCAGGAACACATGAACCAAAATGATTTGACAAAAAACAAACAAATAGTATGTTCCTTCCAACAACCAACCACACTCCTAAAATCGATTAATGAAATTTACAAACACATGTGGCAGTCCGTGGACTCGAACCCAGGATGCTCACACCGAAAATCAACACCTTATACATCGCACCACGAAGACAGTTAAAGGTTGGTGGACACTGCCTACGATTTATTATGCAACTTCGAAGCCTGCATATCAATCTAAGCATGTACACACATCCCAACTGCAACTCACGTAGGCTATGCATATGTGAATGGAAAGAGCAATTAATGGGGCCTTAACCACTTTGGGAAGTCCTCTCGATAAATTACTCCTGAACCAATATCAATTAGTATGTTCCTTCCAACAACCAACCACACTCCTAAAATCGATTAATGAAATTTACAAACACATGTGGCAGTCCGTGGACTCGAACCCAGGATGCTCACACCGAAAATCAACACCTTATACATCGCACCACGAAGACAGTTAAAGGTTGGTGGACACTGCCTACGATTTATTATGCAACTTCGAATCCTGCATATCAATCTAAGCATGTACACACATCCCAACTGCAACTCACGTAGGCTATGCATATGTGAATGGAAAGAGCAATTAATGGGGCCTTAACCACTTTGGGAAGTCCTCTCGATAAATTACTCCTGAACCAATATCAATTAATTAATAAATAAAACATAAAAATAATAAATAAATAAATAAACATCCCTTTAACAACAGCAAGGTGGACGGCCCACTAACTTTTCTCTTCCACTGTATTTCATCTTTCCTACTTTCTCTTCCCGCCACCCACTCTGTGGTACCTCTCTTCACCCCCCTACCATTAAAAAAAAAAAAAAAAAAAAAAAAAAGAGCTACAATCAACTATTAATTTATTCTATCAATTTTAACCCACTAGTTATGTCTAAGTTGACCGCAAGCGGTATATATATCATATATGTACGGAATAAGTAAATGAAGAAAGAGAGATTGGGTAAGGGGCAGACAAAGATAATTGAGGTCGACGAAAGAGGAGTTGGAAGAATGGGAGATAAAGGAGCGAAGAGAAACAGGGTAATAAGGCAAATGAGAGTCTAGGTTAGAAACAAGAAGAGGCCAAGGTGTTGAAGGAGCAAGGCGAAATACCAAAGGGGGGAGAAAGATAAATAAGAAGGGCTGTGTAGATTACGTGTAATAAACAATGGCGGAGAAAGTAAGAGAAAACGATCATAAACTTTACTTAAAATAGGACTTCAGAGGTTTATCAACACTATTGGATTATTAATCCAGCACACGAATAACGCCAGGACTGGAGCCTCTCTGCGAGAACTCCAATCCCTTGATCATAAACTCCACAATAGAAGAGAAAAGACAAAGGAAGAGAACAATAGAGCTTAAACATAGACAAATTAAAATTAACAACAGAGGGGACCGTAGCAAAGATTTAACCCCCGAACAAGCACTGAACCGAACCGAAACTACCTACCTTTGTTTACGTCTTCGTTAACTCCCTTCACTCCACCCGACACAATCTGTAAAATAGATAGGAATAATCTAAATATTATATTTCACTCCCAACACCAAACACCTCCCAATGAAATTAATGAAAATATGTGATCCTCCTGGGATTCGAACCTGGGTTACCACATACATATCTTAAACACTCTAACCATTACACCATCAATATAGTTAAAGGTTAAGTACATGACTACGATTATATATCCATATATCGAATACTGGATATGAATTTAATCATGTACTCAAACCCATCTGCACATTAAGTGAAAGGAAACAACATTAGGCCTATATGGGACACAGCAAACAAATATACAAAAACATATTTGAAATTTAAAACTTTCAAAACAATTATTTAAAAGCCAGACACCGCACAATATGCAGGCAAACGAACTTATAAAAATAACGATGTGGAAGTAACGTAGTTAACATTTAGCAACACTATATTTTGAAATTGAAAACACACAAACTGGTTTAATAAAAATGTATAACTAAATTTACCACAAACTTGTACTAATATGCATTCTACTGTCTATCTATCTATATCTATCTACTATATATAATTATATACTCAGGCTCAATCCCCACTTTTCCCTTTTTTTTTTTTTTTTTTGGCTCAAGACAGAGCCAGCATAGGGACAACACAACAGAACACAATTAACACACATATATAAAATACAAATTCACACACATTCTACTATCACTACATGTAACCTATGTACTTTCTTTTCTTTATAATAATGCTTTTAGGGCTCTTCAGTAGGCCTGTAAACAAATCTAGAAAACTAGTAAAAATATATAAATATACCTAAAGACGTTCAGTAATATAAAATAATTAAAATTGCACGTACTCCCAGTTATAGTACATCATCCCCACGTAAATATTCATTTCATTGACCCTATTAAGGATCATACCTTGGGATGTTTTTCTGGTCTTTATTAGACAAGTTACGAAGAATCTTTGGGAATTAAATGGGTAAAGACCTTCCGACTACCGTATAATCTGAATAAAATAAAATATGAGCCAAGAAACGAGAAAACATTCATCGTATCGAAAAATCGCTACTAATGGATTGCACATTAGATGAACACAAATAAGTGTAGTATTTTATTCGCGGTGTTGATTATTTCTATTTGTTCTTGTGTATGGAGACAAAAGGCAAAGTCGCCTGCAACAAGTGCCTCCCCCTAAGTTGAAAAAGTAACAGCTAATGACGCTTTAGATTGCACAAAAATATGTATCGATCATTTTCAGAAAACTTTATATTTTGACCGTACCTTATAGCATCAGGAAATTATTGTCATTATAGATACGGTGATGTATTTCTGTCTGTGTTCGGGCTATTTTTAAACTGTTTAGTTTTGAGTCATTTTTTGTTTCATTTGATGAGTTTTTTGTTTTTGTCCCTGTGGATCACATATATGCTTTCATTAATTTTATTGGAGGTGTTTGGTGTTGTGGAGAAATTACTAAAATATAGAAAATATATTGAGCGGTTCCTGTTTTAGTTTGTTTTGTAAGTTTGCATATTAATTTAATTCAGATTGGGAAAGACATAGAAGTGAGAGGGCCCAACTGGGCTAATCCTTACCCTTTTAACTACCACTGACCCTTCCTAAGCTGTATCAAATCGTTATCTAATTACCGGAATAAAGTCAAAATGCATCATAATCCTCAAAATATTAAGGGGGACCACGTCCTTTGTTTTTTCTCTCTCTCCACTCTCTCTAGGTTGTATCCATTCGGCCCCATTCAGTCTACTGTTTTAAGACGTTTATCCCCATCGAAGTCACATTTTTTTTCCTGGCGAGCGGTAGCGAGCCAGCAAATCTGTTTAAACATTTTTGACAGCAGGCTAAATTTGTACATTTTTCGACAGAAAAATGTCGCCGGCGAAACCGGATTTCTCCATGCAATGATAGTTCGCTATCGCTCGCCAGGAAGAAATCGACACCTGGATGGGGATAAACATCGTAAAACAGTAGGCTGAATGGGGCCGAATGAATACAACCCAGAGAAAAAGAGAAAAGTAGCGAAAAAAAACAGGGCACCCCCCTTAAATGCCCCATACCTTCCTTCCAAGACCGAGGGAGCAGCAAGCCGAGCAAGGAAGAAGCCAAAAGCAGTTTCCTTACAAATTACTTTCCAATATCGGAGAATTCTGGAGTAAGAGCCGAGACGCTGAAATTATGGACGTTGAGGCGATGAGAGAGAGAGAGAGAGAGAGAGAGAACAGTCTATATGAATAGATATCCCGCAGCCATGGTTTCTAAAATATATGCATATATAAATATAAACATTAAAATTATGCTTGCTACCTTGAAGGTGATATTTTTAAAAACCTACTGTTTTAACAAAATTTACTGGCATCTAACATTACAATAATATAACCAGACCAGATGGCTGGAGTAAAATAGGATAGAAGAGTAATTGGACATCGGAAGTACTAAGAAGAACTAAGAAGTACAGTAGAAGACTGAAAGTTCTTTGGCTCAACCAAGTTACTTTAGTTAAAATAGGACTTCAGACGCTACCAACCCTATTGAATTATTAAGCCAGAACACTGTAAGTCAAGAATAACGTCAAAACTGGAGACTCTCTGCGAGAACTCAAGTCCCTTAAACAAGTTCTAGGTGGCTAAAGTAAAGAGTAGAAATTTTAACTGTAGGGATAGTTGGATGGTGGGTTGAGGATTGGGAAGGCTTTTGGAGGGATTAGTGGAGGGGAAAATTAAACAAATTACCGGCATTGAAGATAACAATATACTAGTGGACTGATGATCTAATATTATAATTGAAATAAGAAATGTGTAGGCTACTGTACCTATATATCAATTTATTCATTTTTCTCGGGTATGTGTGCTCGTGTATATATATATATATATATATATATATATATATATATATATATATATATCAGTAGTAGGTTGGCCGATAGGGTACCGGATCTTGAGAATACATAAGATGACGAGAGCAAACATCAACTCCATTTTCATTGTTTATTAATTAAGCTTTTGACAATATTTCGAACAACTCTGTTCATCATCAGGTGAAACACCAACGATCCTAGAAAACAAACATGATATCTGTTAAAACTTTGTATTTAATATATGGATCTATTTAAACAAGTTTAATGTGACAATTCTACATAATACTTTACTTAAAACTACTAGACTATAAGTTAATAATTGAAAACAATAACAAGATTTACAAGAATATTACATAATCCTAACTTCATAAACCTGAACATGTAATATAAAATATAAAATAACATGCAACAAACCATTTCGACCTGCACCTTACGACTATTCCGGGAGAACTAACTAGATTAACTGACTATAGACATTATATATAGCAAGGGATCCTAAAGCACCAAGCTATCAACTACCTGAGCACTGAGTTTAGGTTCGGTTTGATTTTTTCTATGAAATATTTCTCCCCAATGAAAGTATCGTTCTTGTTTCTGAATTTAGCCAATATCTTTAAAAAAAATCATTAAATCTGTGGTCCAATTCTAAAGAGTGATTCCTTACTGCTGAAAAATGCATTTTCGATAAATATTGTCCTGTTCGGATACTTTTCCCCAAATGCTCCAATATTCTAGCGCGGAATATATATATATATATTGTTACGTATCTTGATCCTCAAGTGGTTAACTTGATGAATCTAGATAGCACAGAGATATATATTAAGGTATCAGTCAGCTGAAGGCAAAACAAAAGTAAAATCAAATACAATTATTTCCTGTTGTTGCTTCCTTTCCTTTTGGATCTTAGGACTTGGTACCCTTTATTGACTGATACTCTTTAATTATGACAAAATACTGAAACTAATTAAAGTCATGTAGTATTTATAAAGAATTATTATTTAACCGAAGCTTAGTAGGCTATGGTTATGAACCGAATAAGTTATATCTAAAGAAGGACTATTAATTCTATAAAAAGTCTTGAAAGATAAATATTAAAGTAAGAATATTTCTGTCTCTTACCCCTTTTGAAATTAATAAATAGTGTTCTTATATGTCCTTTTATTTATATTTAATGTAATTATTCTTGGTTTTTGTCTTACGTTAATAGTATTATATTATTACTATCATCAGGATTAATATCAAAGTCACATAAAAAGTTAGATATATATATTTAATAATTAGTTAAATGTATTTCTTAACCACGTAACATTGAGGTTTGATTATGTGTAAATTAAGTTACAGGATCGCTTCATAGATTCGATTCAGGTCTCACTCAAATAATATGAAAAGCAAAATAATATTTTGAAGCTAAAAAAAAAATCTTCAGCTTAGGAAATCACTAGAAGTAATATTAACACAGCCATGTTAGTCTAAGACGATATTACTAATACGAGACAATAGCATCACCGTACTAAGCACCGTTAAGCAATGTAAGCTTAATTAAAATAAAATGAAAGAACTCGTAAGTATTAATATAAAACAATAGTATTACTTTCATCATAACCCAATTACTTAAAGAGTTGCTTTAGTCCACAAGTTAGTCAACTAAAATAGTTAAGTACATAATAATAGTGTCAACGTTAATTCCCAATCACATATCTCACTAACCAACATAACGTAAGTGTTTACACGGAACACACTTAACACACACTTATATAATCTGACTGACAGTCACAATCCCATTATAATACTTCACCCCGTCTTCCTCCAGCTGCAAGTTCACCTTCCCCAACTCCAAATGAGACTGATTTGAATGCCCACTACTCGGGTCTTATATACTAAACAATGATGGTGTAGGAACGAATCAGGAGGCGAGTGATGGTGCGCGCCCCTATCATAGCTCCTCGTGTTGCATAGCAGGTGCGTCGTCCAATGGGGGCTCCTGGCCCCCATTAAACATAATACATAAATAGATTCACCACCAGATTGGCAACAGCAAGATTATAATGAGGATATAATAAGGATATCACCCAAAGTAGGCAACGTCTCCAGGTACCACATCAGAACATAGCCGGAACGTAGCTGGAGCGTTATTCGAACTGCAAGGCATCTCACAGCTGAAGGCTTGACAGCGCACTACTAAAAGCATGATATT
This sequence comes from Paralithodes platypus, assembly GCA_032716605.1. NCBI lineage: Eukaryota > Metazoa > Arthropoda > Malacostraca > Decapoda > Lithodidae > Paralithodes > Paralithodes platypus. Next base: position 2,302,928 of record CM064553.1, on the reverse strand, counting down.
TACCTCGCTACAAGGGAGAGCTAATTGCCAAAATCCTCTCATTAAGTTAAACTTACTGCTGTATGAGGCCAACCTGGTAAATGCAATCTTTGATCCGTGGCAGTGGGTAGGTATCGTTCTTTGTGACAGCATTAACTTGCCTATAGTCCATACATAACCTATGGCTCCCGTCTGGCTTTGGCACAAGTATGACCGGACTACTCCACTGGCTTAAGGCCCTTGTGATCAGCTGGTTTGAAAAAATGAAGTCAAGCTCGACCTGCAGTATACTCCTGCGTTGTGGTGAGACACGGTAGGGGGATAGTTTAATGGGAGTTGCATCCCCTACGTCGATGTCGTGCACGGCCAAAGAAGTGAGCCCTGGAGTAACACGGAACACACTGGGAGACTGAGATAAAACAGAGATTAGTTGGTTCGCTTGATCAGAGGGAAGATGACATAGTTTAGATGGTAATTCCCCCCAAGCTACTGAATTATACTTTAAGTTGGATAGACTACATGACAAGTCAAAGTCTGCATGGATACCTTCAGGCTCTGGAACAGTCTGTTGCGGGTCAGTAAGAGAACTGAAGACTTTGTCCGCACCAGGCTGTCCACAGGTCCTGACATTCACTGCCACAGTGGGAGAATCTGGAGGAGAGGAATCAGGGGACCTATGGTAGGGTTTCAACATATTCATATGGAATACTTGCGTGGGTTTTCTCCTCTCTGGGGTAGTTACTAGATAATCGGTAATGCTTACCCTCCGAATGATCTTATATGGGCCCCTGAACTTGGCAGATAAAGGTTGGCCAAAAAGGGGGAGCAGGACATCACCTCATCACCGGGCTGAAACTCCCTCTCACAGGCTTTTCGGTCATACCATTTCTTCATGGAGCTTTTAGCCACTGTCAAGTTTTGAGTGGCAAACTCACATGAGGATCTCAGCCGCGTTTTGAATCTGAAACATACTTGAGGAGGTTTTGGTTCCCCTCCTGGCCAACTAGGCTATCCTGCAATAGTTGCAAAGGACCTCTTACCTGGTGACCGAAAACTAGCTCATTAGGGGAAAAACCCAGGGATTCAGTTGGAACCTCACAAGTAGCAAATAAAAGAAAAGGTACACCCTTATCCCACTCAACTCCGGTCTCTGTACAATACTTACGTAACATTCCCTTTAATGTCTGATGATATCGTTCGAGAACCCCTTGACTCTCTGGGTGGTAGGTGCTAGACTTAACATGCTCGATACCCAACTCCTTCAGGGACTGCTGAAAAATGTTAGAGGTAAAATTAGTTCCTTGATCACTTTGCACCTCATGGGGGAAACCCATTCTGGTGAAGAATTTGAGAAGTTCCTTGATGACAGTTGGAGCAGAGGTAGTCCTTAAGGGTATAGCCTCTGGGTAGCGAGTTGCCATGTCCATAATAGTTAATAAATAAATGTTACCTTGGGAAGTCTTAGGCAATGGGCCTACAATGTCCACTACCACCCGAGTAAAAGGATTCTCGAAAACGGGCAAGGGCACCAGAGGATGTACAGGCACAGAGAGAGATGTACAGAGAGAAGTATTGAATTGTTTAGATAAACTCAAGGTAAATAAAACGCCTGGACCTGATACAATCTCGCCTAGAGTTCTAAAGGAAGCTAAGGATGAGCTCTCCAAACCACTGACATTACTATTCAATAAATCCTTGCAGTCTGGAACTATGCCTGATCAGTGGAAGCTAGCCAACGTAACACCGATATTAAAAAAAGGCAGCAAATCCCTACCCAGTAACTATCGTCCAATTAGCTTAACCTCAGTTGTATGTAAAATGCTAGAAACGGTCATACGAGACAGACTCGTAAATCACTTAGAGGAAAATAACATACTTAAAGATACTCAACACGGCTTTCGTAAAAAACGTTCCTGTTTAACAAACCTCTTGGACTTCTTCCACGATATCCTCAACCTCTACGATGAGAGTAAAGCTGTAGATATTATATACCTTGATTTTCAAAAGGCCTTTGACAAAGTTCCCCACAAACGTTTACTGCTAAAACTAAAAGCGCATGGAATACAAGACGGTGTGTTGAAATGGATAGAAAATTGGCTCAGCAACAGAAAGCAAAGGGTAGTCATAAACGGTAAGGCATCTAAATGGACCAATGTAAGTAGCGGGGTACCCCAGGGATCGGTACTAGGACCAATTCTCTTTCTAATTTACATCAACGACATAGATGAGGGTCTCACCTGTACAATCTCAAAATTTACTGACGATACAAAAATTGCAAATAGCGTACTCTCAAAAGAACAAGTTAACGATATGCAACACAATCTAGATAAATTGTCATGTTGGGCCCAAATTTGGCAAATGAGTTTCAATGCGGATAAATGTAAAGTACTACATGTCGGATACCTAAATGAGAAAGCAAACTATTCGATGAATGGCACTCAGCTTAAGAATGTAAACAGAGAAACCGATCTGGGAGTAACAATATCGAGTAACCTAAACCCGAGTCAACAATGTTCAGAAGTTGTTAAGAAGGCAAACAAAATAATTGGCTTTATAGGCAGGTCATTTGAGCATAAATCCAAAGAAGTTATCCTAACCCTTTACAATTCCTTAGTCCGCCCTCTTCTGGAATACTGCGTTCAATCCTGGTGCCCTTATTACCAAAAAGATATAAACAAGCTAGAACGAGTTCAACGTAGAATTACCAAAATGATACCTAGCCTAAAGAACAAACCATACGAAGAGCGTCTTAGAGAATTAAATCTATTTCCTTTAACCCAGCGCAGATTAAGAGGTGACTTAATTCAAGTGTTCAAAATCATCAAAGGCATCGACAATATGAACTGTAGTAAGTACTTCACTATCGACCAATCTAATTACACGCGGGAAACGGTTGCAAAATTATTGGTAAATCTTTTAACTCGCACGAATCTAAGAATTTCTTCTTCAATCGAGTTGTCAACTTGTGGAATGGGCTTCCCCGAAACGTTATAGACTGCATCACCGTTGATTCATTTAAACTCCGCCTAGACAAATATCTCTCATCAAACCCGCGACTGACTGCGTTTGTAAATGAATAACTTTAGTTTATCCCCCCCTCAGTTACTAACCCATCTGTCCTCTACTAACTTCTTAATCCTGCCACGGACATTAGTTCCAGGGCAGTAATTCCCATTCCAATGTTCCCTTACCCACTCTAAACCACTGTTTGGACACTTGATCCTCAGTGTTTTGGAGGACAAGCTACCTAGAAGGGTCACTAGATATGTTGTTGCTTGATTTCCTTTATACCTTCTGATTGGGTTTTCCTGTCATCTGGCAAGTGTGACACACTCTACAAAAGTCCACTACATCTGCACGTATTCCTGGCCAGTAAAAGTGGGCTCTGATTCTGTCTAGAGTTTTTCTCACACCTAGGTGTCCTGCCAATGGTATACAATGTGCCATTTCCAAGATATCTCTAAGACAAGGTTTGGGGACTACTACTTGATGGACGTCCCAGGCCCCGTCATCGATTGGTCTGTGTGGCGGTCTCCATCTATGCCACAATACTCCTCCTTTGAAGTAGAAACATTCACCACCCTCCTTCTCACATTCCTCTTCACTCACGGACCTGGCAGCTAACTCCTTGCATTCACTATCATCTCTCTGTAGCTCTACCAGGCCACTAGGACAATTTGGAGGGGTTTCATGGTCATCGTTAAGGTCAAGATGAGCCATAAAGATGTCAGATAAATCCACCTCAGTCACATTATCAGGCACAGTTGGAGCGTCATTCACACTCTCATCATCCCTTTCATCAACTCTTACATTCGGTACATTTCTGTCTGAGGGAACTGCTACTTGAGACATTGAACGTGTGACAGCACACACAGGGAAAACAGTTGGCATCTCCTTTTCGAGCTCACCGGTTAGTGGCTCGTTAACAGGGGAAAGTGACAAAATGGGGTCTGGTCGGACCTTCTCACCTGCTACATCATTCCCAAAAAGGAGTGTTACCCCAGGCACAGGGATATCTTGGGACCTACACAAAGCTATGGTGGCCTCACCCTGTAGTAACTCACATTCAATTTCGCCTTTTACCAAGTGTGCATAAAATTTGCCTCCAGCACCTCTCATTACAACTGGTTCGCCAGGTGGGCACTCAGTGTAAGGATTCACCATGAACCGCTAGTAGAACCTGTGTCTCTCAGAATATTTACCTCATGCATACAACCATTTAATCTCACGTTGCCAGATGAAATAAAGGGACGGTAACTGTCCTGCACTGATGGTGAAATTATTATTGGCTTAACCCTAGTGGGTTGCACCACACATGCTACTACACTCCTGTCTAGATGATTTACGTTAGCTGCTAGGTACTCCTTCTGTCGGGAGTCCTGTATTAAAGGAACTTTTGGTGCTAGGTACTCCTGTCGGGAGTCCTGCATTAAAGGAACTTTTGGTGCTAGGTACTCCTTATGTCGGGAGCCCTGCATTAAAGGCACATATGGAATTTGAGATACGGCGGCAACTGTCTGCCCCGATCTCTCGGTTTTCTCCTTGGCCCAGCACTGATAAGCTAGGTGGCCTCTCATGCCACAAAAAGTACATACTTTAGGGGATACGGGAACGTTCCCTCTTTGAGCATTACTATTACTTTGGGGCCCACCTCTGTTACCATTGCCCTGAGTCGCATTTTTAGTTGGGGGAACAATTCTATTTTGGCTAGCTGGGGAAGACGTTATAGGCTTGTGACTGGGTCTGTCAGATTTGTGACTGGGATACTTAAAATTAGAACTAGAATTATCGTAGGGCTTCTTTCCACGAAATTTGTTGTTGAGCACGTATGTGTCAGCCATGTCAGCGGCGTCGGCAAGACAATCTACCTTTTTCCCCTTTAAATGATAGGATACAGAAGAATCAATTTTCCATAGGAAATTTTCTAACAGGACCAACTCCTTCAGATCGTTGTAGCTTGTGACTTTCTTACTCTTGACCCAATGATTGAAAGTTTTAGTCATGGTCCTGGCAAATACCTTATGGGTTTCTTCTACTTTCTTCTGGTTTTTACGGAAAGATTGCCTGTAAGCCTCAGGCTGCAATTGATAGGTTTTTAAGATAGCTTCTTTGAGATTGTCATAATCCTGCCTAACCTCTGCTACTTCTGACAAATACGTGGCTCGAGCCTGCCCTGTCAAAACGGTTTGTAACATAAAAGGCCATTGATCTCTTGTCCACTTCATACCTCCAGCAACTTCCTCAAACAAAACAAAGAAATCCTGCACATTATCCTCAGTGAAAGGTGGAATGACACTAGTCATAGTCAATCCCAGAGGGGGAGCAATTACGGGAGCATTTGTATTGACATTTAGTTGAGCTATTTGATATTGATATTGATAATGTTCGGTCTTTATTCTGGCTTCTTCTACATTTAGTCTGGCTTGTTCGGTATTTGCTTTTATTCTGGCTAGTTCTAATATTTGATCACCGGTCAAACCAGGTGGCAATTGTTCATCAAGTTGCCAAGTTTACTCGGGATCCCACCAACTGCTCCGTCTCCCTCCCCGCCTTCTACAGGGAACAGGTGGGTTTTTATGGTCTGAGCCACCTCTACTTTGGACATGTTTGAGACAGTTAACTGGAGATGTAAGGCAAGCACTTTCAGTTCGGATTTTGACAGACAGTCAATATCAGGGGCTGTGGGTTCTGATTCTATGAAAACTCGAGCATCTTCGTCATTAATTAGATGAGGCATGATTAATATTTGATTTTTAAGTAGTGAAACGGTAATGAAACTGAGTGAAACTGTATGAAACGAATCCTGGCAAGGTCGCCACTCTTCTGTTACGTATCTTGATCCTCAAGATGGTTAACTTGATGAATCTAGATAGCACAGATATATATATTAAGGTATCAGTCAGCTGAAGGCAAAACAAAAGTAAAATCAAATAAAATTATTTCCTGTTGTTGCTTTCTTTCCTTTTGGATCTTAGGACTTGGTACCCTTTATTGACTGATACTCTTTAATTATGACAAAATACTGAAACTAATTAAAGTCATGTAGTATTTATAAAGAATTATTATTTAACCGAAGCTTAGTAGGCTATGGTTATGAACCGAATAAGTTATATCTAAAGAAGGACTATTAATTCTATAAAAAGTCTTGAAAGATAAATATTAAAGTAAGAATATTTCTGTCTCTTACCCCTTTGGAAATTAATAAATAGTTTTCTTATATGTCCTTTTATTTATATTTAATGTAATTATTCTTGGTTCTTGTCTTACGTTAATAGTATTATATTATTATCATCAGGATTAATATCAAAGTCACATAAAAAGTTAGATATATATTTAATAATTAGTTAAATGTATTTCTTAACCACGTAACATTGAGGTTTGATTATGAGTAAATTAAGTTACAGGATCGCTTCATAGATTCGATTCAGGTCTCACTCAAATAATATGAAAAGCAAAATAATATTTTGAAGCTAAAATAATTTTCTTCAGCTTAGGAAATCACTAGAAGTAATATTAACACAGCCATGTTAGTCTAAGGCGATATTACTAATATGAGACAATAGCATCACCGTACTAAGCACCGTTAAGCAATGTAAGCTTAATTAAAAGAAAATGAAAGAACTCGTAAGTATTAACATAAAACAATAGTATTACTTTCATCATAACCCAATTACTTAAAAAGTTGCTTTAGTCCACAAGTTAGTCAACTAAAATAGTTAAGTACATAATAATAGTGTCAACGTTAATTCCCAATCACATATCTCACTAACCAACATAACGTAAGTGTTTACACGGAACACACTTAACACACTTATATAATCTGACTGACAGTCACAATCCCATTATAATACTTCACCCGGTCTTCCTCCAGCTGCAAGTTCACCTTCCCCAACTCCAAATGAGACTGATTTGAATGCCCACTACTCGGGTCTTATATACTAAACAATGATGGTGTAGGAACGAATCAGGAGGCGAGTGATGGTGCGCGCCCGTATCATAGCTCCTCGAGTTGCATAGCAGGTGCGTCGTCCAATGGGGGCTCCTGGCGTCGATCATACGTCATAGCGTCGGGTCATCGAATTAGTTTGCAGGGTCCCCTATGACGCACGCAGGTGTGAAGGCTTGTTTGCTGGTATGCGGACGAGCTGGTTTCCCACTCGCTGGTTCGCTCGCTAGTCTGCTTCACCGCTTGGGTAGTTTGACACTCCTTCAACTCTAATTCTAACTCTTAAATTAACATACAGGGCTCCGTATGTCATATATATATATATATATATATATATATATATATATATATATATATATATATACATATATATATATACAGTGTGTCCCAGGAGGAAAGGGCATAACTTTGGGAAACGATATAACAAGGTATTCTAAGCCTAAAATGTTCTCTACCAAAAAGTCCAAATCTCAACCGTTAAAAAGATATTAAAGGTTTTATATAGTGTCCTCCCCCACCTCACTGTAATGGACTCTCCCATGTCAGATAGTTTCCAACTGGTCCAAAGTGAGCTATTATATCTATAATCATTTAGCAACTTACAGAATTATAATATCTTTACAATATCATGGTAAAATAACTGCAGTTAGATGGAGGTGAGGTAGGTACTAAGACAGCTAGGCCAACCTTATGGGGAAATACTTAAGAAAATGCCATTTTCAACATGCAATGTCTCTTTACTGGTTGAGATTTGGAATATTTCTTATAGAACTTTTTAGGCTTAGAATATTTTGTTTTATCATTTCCCAAAGTTATGCCCGTTCCTCCTGGGACACCCTGTATATACTGTTTATATATATGTTGATGCCGAAAATTCGAGTAATAAGCATGGCGTATGGCGCAGCTCTATCTCTATTCTTCCTCTTGTTATGGAAACTGCGGTGCCCTCGGCCCCCTACTGATGTCTTTTATATATATATATATATATATATATACAGAGAGCGAGAGAGAGAGAGATATATTTGAGCATAGTGCAATTTAATAATGATAGCGTTTTAACCTGCCTAAAGAATAGACAAACTAAACCAAATATATCCTTACCACAATATAAAACATTAAGTTACTATCAATCAGATTACTGGGCGCCCGTTTCTCATCCAGTATCTTCCAATTAAGGGGAGATTGCCACTTGAGGGATTTGTTTTCTGGGCCCCTTTCTTCCCCATGTTTAACCCCATTGTGTTTGAGTGATTTTAAGACGTTTGCCCCATTAGTTTGACAGTTCTAAGGAATGTAGGCCCATTTCTGTCAATTTTAAGATTTGTTGTGCCATTAAGGTATCAAATTTGTCCTGCCAATTGATAGCAAACCTGTAATATATAAGAAACGGGCTTATGGCCGGGAAATTTTTCTACCGAAAAATGTACAAATATATATTGAAAGGGGGTCTATGGGGGTGTAATTTTAAGTTTGATGGAGGTCTAGCAAGGACACTAAAAATATAGTTATATACTGTATATATTAATAGACAAAATGATAATAATAATAATAATAATAATTAAAGTAAGAATCCTGCCAGCCAATCAACGCGCTGCATTTAACTATCTCTTTAAGCCAGCTGATTTTGACAGTCCGGATGTTTCCCTCAACTCTGCCACACCCTCCCTTGCAACCAATCAGGAGCCTCCGTTGTCGGAGCAGGAAAATACTGTACCAGCCGCTCACATCTCTTCACCTTCCAAATCGCTCTCGCTCCCTGTACAGGCCGTCTCTTTGAGGTCTATGACATCCGTGCAAGCCCCATACTCCCGTAAGCCACTACAAGACCTTTGCAACCATCTCCCTGGGACATATTATGAAGAGATAAGATCAGAGGAGAGGGGCAGGAATGTTCAAAACGCCAGAGAAGGCACTGCCCGGGCGGCCGGCTCAACCAATCACAGCGCGCCAATTCGTGAGGCGGGGCTATAAAGAGGGGGGGGGGGGGGGCTGCAGACGTCATACCCGTCACAGGTTCCACTGAGTACAGTCACAAGTTCTGTTTACTCACCAGATACACCACCAGTATCCGGGTGCCTGTCGTCACATTGCGGGCTTACACACATACAGTCAAGCAATTCAAGAGGGGCGACAGATAGTAGACGGAACCGAAGATTTCCAGAAGCACTATTGGCCGGCCGTGAGGTGGTGTAGCTGTTCCAGAGAAACCTTTGAATTTTTACAGGACCCTTATGGGCCCGAACAAGACTTATAAAAAAAAGAGAAATGCTTGACAAACTCAGTGGACCCAACCTTTAAAAATCGATGTGTTCTTATAGAACAGAACCGAGAGAAATAGATTAGACTTATGAAGACATAAAAGGATGAAGTGTTGAGAGAATATAGCTGTTATTGATAGAGAAGGTTCCATGCCACTTAACTACCAGCAGTAAGGGATCTTATAGGATAAGTAGATTAATGTCAATATTAAAGATAAGGGGAGGGTTTAATACGAGACTAAGGTTAGAAGCAACTCTAGTACTGACGTGGGGATAAATAATAGTTGCAGATAGATCAGATTTAGCTTGAGAAATAGTTAGGACGGACACTAGTCCATATGATGAAAGATACTTTTTTGTTATAAAGGAAACATTGTTATTCGTAGCATTTAAGAAGAAGAATTCGCCGGTTTGATAATGAACTTTGTGATCATGAAATAGTAACAAGTCGAGGCGACTAGTGTAAGGAAATATTGTATTCCTGAGATAAGTAGTTAGTGAGTTGATAGATATAGTATTAATCCGATCAAACATAGAGAGTAATGATGTAATCATGATATATAGAAAATTAAGTGTTGAATATTGATAATATAGGTGTTTATGAATTGTTGATTATATTGGACTATGTAATGAGGTATATCTATTTGAGCAAGTGGTATCTGTTATTGAGTTTATCTATTTGTTAGATAGGAGGTCAGAGTGGAGATATTCCAAACAAAGGGTTATATTAATGTAGGTGCCTACGGGTACGGATTTATTTGTATTAGAGATAATGTATATAATGTAAGAGTGTTAAAGATAGCTAAATAGTGGTCAAATTCATTAAAGCTTTGGTCTTTGGATTAGACATATTAAGGCCCAGTAAAGTTGATATATTATTTTGGAGACTAGTAATGTGCCTTTGGATCGAAGTCGGAGTGAGTCAATACCTGAATAGCGGGTATCCAAATAGGTGGTAACGGGAACTTGCGAGTTCCAACATACACTCTGTTGTGGGTCGACGATAATATTCAATCCGAGTGTTGAACTCATTTCGGCCTGAACAGAGAATCAATTGCTAGGGGAACATTGAACTATTTGTGAGTTTGTTAAATAAAGGATATGAACTTCCAAACAACTGTCGTATTATTCCCACCTTAGTAGTATACGGAGAATTAGAAAATAATAATAATAATAATAATAATAATAATAATAGTATTAACCACTGTTCCCTTAACTAACAATTATATTACAGGGCCCCCGTTTCTCATCCAGTATCTGCAATTAATGCCATCTTTCCCCTCTCTCCTTTCTTTAACCGTCTTGGCTCTGACCCTCGCTTATCGTCCTTTATTGTTCTCTCTCTCTCTCTCTCTCTCTCTCTCTCTCTCTCTCTCTCTCTCTCTCTCTCTCTCATACTTCCAGGCTTTGTCCGATATTGTAACTCCTTTGTTTGCCACACCTCACTCTTTTTAAATGAGTTACCCGCTGGCACCTAATGATTCGGTTTAATGTTCTTTCCTTATTGTGGGTTGACTTTTTTTTTTCTTTTGCACGGTTAAATATTATATTTTATGTTTTATCTGGCTAACACAAGATGAAAATATTCAGCTTAGGGATGATCTTTTGTACAAGTATACCGGTGCATGCATACATGCACAGGGGAGGTGTGGTGGAGTGGTCTTGCCACTGGACTGGTAATCCAATGGACCTGGGTTCGAATCCCGAAATGTCAATGGGAGATATTATTGGGATGGAATTTGTGCTGTACCTAGTATCAGTGCATTACCACAAAGCCCACCGAAAGAATACCCGCATTGTTCCCTGATTAAAGATCACTGTATGAATATTCCCATATTCAAATTGTGCTACAGGGGTTAATGCCTAGCGAGTGAATTGCTCAATAGGTGGCGTTCTGATAGTGAGGGTCCGAGTCTGAGGTGTGAGACAGTGAAGCACAGAGTCGAAGTAGCTTCAGAGATGGGGCTGCTTCGGTCCGTGAAAGGGTGCTCCACATGTCTCACTCCCTTGACTGGAACGAAACCTCACGGGTTGAATTCACCGTGTTGAGCAGTAGAATGTACAGGCTCTCAGCCTATGCCCAAGAGGGAGTGGTTGGAATACAGAAGACAAATAAATACATACATTTATATAGGAAAAATCTGTGTAAGAAGACCAACGAGGGGCCGATACTTAAGGCTATCCCTCAACATCATCGCATCGCAATCGAATTTATTTGTTTCACTCCCAACACCAAACACCTCCCAATGAGAGACACGCCATACATTTGGTAGCTTGATTATCTAGCAGCAAGGATGTCGACAGAGGAGGTAGTAGGTAATGAAGAAGGGAACTGTAGGAGGTAGTAGGTAATGAAGAAGGGAACTGTAGGAGGTAGTAGGTAATGAAGAAGGGAACTGTAGGAGGTAGTAGGTAATGAAGAAGGGAACTGTAGGAGGTAGTAGGTAATGAAGAAGGGAACTGTAGGAGGTAGTAGGTAATGAAGAAGGGAACTGTAGGAGGGAGGGAGTCGAGGCTTGCCCTAACCTTTTGTAAATAAGGGGCCCAAGATTGATATTTAGTAACTAGTAACTTAGGGGCAGGAGGCTAGGAATCCTCTTCCCCTTGTAACATGTTCCTACACAATGAGACAGAGAAAGGGGCGAGGGAACGCGAAAGTGGTCCCGGACCCTAAGAATTATAACTTTAAAGGTTTCTGTTCGGGCTCTGTCTCGAGTCAGCCACCCCCAGCAATGGTTCATGTTCTTGTATATACTGAATATATACATACATACAACTCTTGTACAATGCTAAGTTTTATTGTTCTGGGTAAGTTAGTTAACAATATAATAATTGCAAAACTAATCCTAAAATGTCAAAACTAATGGGGCTAAACATGAGGTAGAGAGGGGGTCGAGAAAATTAACTTGATACAACACCGATGTCGTTAATTATTTACAATCTTAACGTCATAAACTAAAGACAAAATACAGCTAAATAACAGGAATAATAACCCTCTGAAGATTATGACGCATTGTGACCATTTATTTTGGCTGTCATTAGACGATTGTATACAGTTTACGAAATATCTGTGGGAATTATAGGGATAAAGACTATCTCAATTAAGGGGAGATGGGTCGTTTTTCTGGTCTCCTTTCTCCCTCGTGTTAAACTCCATATGTTTTGAAATTATAAGAAGTTTGGCTCATTAGTTTGGCGACTTTAACACCTTTGGTCTCTTTCGTGGTCAATTTTAAGACCTTTCGTGCCTTTTAGGTGTCGATTTATTCCTGGCGAGTGATAGCGGGACATTTTTCTACCGAAAAAATTACAAATTTATCTTGTCTAGAGGGTATTTGTCTAAGCCTGATGGAGGTCTAACGAGCAAACTAAGACATATAGGACATATAGGAATACATGAATTAATAGACTATAAAATCGGTGCATCTCCCCTTAACCCCTTCTTTACCGGCGACGTATTTTTCATTTGATTTCAGTTACATTTAGACAATATGATATAGCTTAGGAAGGGTTTGTGGTAGCTGATATAGCTTAGGAAGGGTTTGTGGTAGCTGATATAGCTTAGGAAGGGTTTGTGGTAGCTGATATAGCTTAGGAAGGGTTTGTGGTAGCTGATATAGCTTAGGAAGGGTTTGTGGTAGCTGATATAGCTTAGGAAGGGTTTGTGGTAGCTGATATAGCTTAGGAAGGGTTTGTGGTAGCTGAAAGATATAGCTTAGGAAGGGTTTGTGGTAGCTGAAAGGATTGATATAGCTTAGGAAGGGTGTGTGGTAGCTGAAAGGATTGATATAGCTTAGGAAGGGTTTGTGGTAGCTGAAAGGATTGATATAGCTTAGGAAGGGTGTGTGGTAGCTGAAAGGATTGATATAGCTTAGGAAGGGTTTGTGGTAGCTGAAAGGATTGATATAGCTTAGGAAGGGTTTGTGGTAGCTGAAAGGATTGATATAGCTTAGGAAGGGTTTGTGGTAGCTGAAAGATATAGCTTAGGAAGGGTTTGTGGTAGCTGAAAGGATTGATTGGGATAGTTTGATATAGCTTAGGAAGGGTTTGTGGTCGCTGAAAGGATTGATTGGGATAGTTTGTAGTCTTTTCATTGGTAGACGTCCTTCCTAAGCTGAATAATATGGTCTAAATGTAGCTGAAATTAAATAAACAATACGTCGTCGGTATAGAAGGGGTTAATAGTATCTTATAAAGCCGTCTGAAAACTGTCGGAAATCTTGTAAGGGTAAAATACAGCTTTTGATCGCCGTATTGATCGCCGTATTGTACACGTTTGTAAGGGTAAAATACAGCTTTTGATCGCCGTATTGTACACGTTTCTACAGTTTATTGAACGGATATTATTTACAGTTTATGATCGTTCGAAATATGGTATTACCTATAATTCTAAAGACATGCTATGCAATATATCAGTTTACAAAATCCTTAAGTCTCCCAATTTATAAGTTCGGGAAACAGTCAAGAAAGATTTATATACAGGCTATTGATAAACATATATGTATAGGAATGTTATACAGTATAACAGTTTACGAATTCTTAAATTTCCCAATTTATAAGTTCGGGAAAAAGTCAAGAAAGATTTATGTACCTTCTCTGAAGGAGTAGACCGAGGGTAAAGAACTCTGGAGCAAGTGTGTCCGACAGGTTATTTTAAGATGCCAATCATGGTGTGATGAACAGCTGTTTGGAGAAGCTAAAAGGGGAGGAAACTGTGTAGCAACATCGAGGAAAATACTTTTAAAGGGAGATGAGTTTTTTTTCTAGACACCCTTCTCCCTCATGTTAAGCCCAATTAGTTTTCAGAGTTTAATATGTTTGCCCCTTTAGTTTGTCGATTTTAAGACCTTTTGCCCTATATATTTGTCAATTTTAAGACCTTTCGTGCTCTTTAGGTGTCGAGTTTTTCCCTGGCGACCGATAGCGAGTCTGTAATTAAGAAGGAAGCGGCCTTCGGCAGTGACATTTTTCTACCGAAAAATTTACAAATTAATCTTGAAGAGGGATCTAATGGATGTTTTTTCTGTCTTTAAGTTTGATGGAGGTTTAAGGAAGAAATTAAAACATAAATGAATATATAAATAGATAGACCCCCCAAAATAACCACTGTCCCCCTACGATGCCAATCATGGTGTAATGAACAGCTGTTTGGTGAAGCTAAAAGGCGAGGAAAGGGTGTAGCAACATCGAGGAAAATACTGATAAAATGCGAAGAAATCTGTAAGAAAACGGGAGCAAGAGTGATATTCAATTGGAGAAACTAAAAAGGGATGAAATGTGATAGCAACTTACGGGGAAATATTGATAAAAATAAAAGAAATCTTGAAGAAAACGGGAGCAACAGCGATATCCAATTAGAAATTATGCTAGTTCGATAGCTAAACTTAATCAAATCAGAGAGTACTATATTTCGATTGCTTTACTCCTATAATACTCTCATGTTTGATATTTTACTCATGATAGCATAATGGTTAGTGCCCTGGATTTCAGTGCGAGTATCCTAGGTTCGAGTCCTGGGAGTGTCACACGTGTTCATTAATTTCATTGATTTCATTTTTTTTTTTTTTTTTTTTTTTAAGAGACAATGAACGGAGGAAGGAAAAACACAGATAAAACAAAAAGGTCCATGTGCCTAAAGGCATCCTCCATTCATAAAAATGTTTGTAACAACTGGATTTAAACATTTGTAGATTGTAAGTTTGTGGAAAGCAATTCGAGGGAAGTGAATTCCGAAGAGTAGTAGCTCTGGGGATAAATGAATTCTGATAAGCAGAAGTTCTGCATTGTGGAGGAGAAAGTGTAAATTCATGGGCGCTCTCAGCTGCCCTAGTTCTACGGGGAAAGATGTGGAGAGGCGGCACAATTGAAGCAAGTTCCTCAGAACAATTGCTGTGAAAATATCTGTAGAATAATGCAAGGGATGCAACGTTTCTTCGTATGGATAATGTAGGAAGGTCCTGTGTGATTGCAGGGTTATTGATTAATCTAATAGCTTTATTTTGAATTTTGTCCAACTGCCTCAATGCAACCACTCCACTTCCACCCCACAGAGGTGAACAGTAATCCATCTGAGAACGCACATGACTTTTATATATCACGGCCAACTGCTCGTCAGTGAAGAATTCTCGAACTCTGTACAGGAGTCCCAGTTTTTTAGAGGCATTCTTAGCAATGCTTCTAACATAATGTGTCCAGCTCAAGTTAGTAGTTAATGTTACACCGAGAATGTCAATACTAGGGGAAGTGGAAATATTTACATCATTAAAAAATATATGGGAGTCAGTGAGATTCTGTCGGTTAGAAAATTGAATGTATTTGGTTTTCTGTGCATTAAAGGAAACTAGATTCTTTTGTCCCCATCCATTAATTCTAGAAAGGTCCTGGTTCAGAGAAATTGCAGTGTTTATTTTTGAATTTATAAACTCGGGTTGGGTGAAAGAATTGGTAAATGTGAAGGAACTGTGGAGTGTTGTCATCTGCGTAGGAATGTATTGGATTTATGAGTGGTAGATATGAGATCATTGATATGAATGAGGAACAGAATTGGGGCCAAAACTGATCCCTGGGGAACACCAGCATTTATTGAGTGAAATTGACAATAAAGGCCATCTACCATTACACATATTTTTCTGTTATGAAGATAAGAAGAAATTAGTGGAACTAATGATGCAAGGCCGTAGTGTGACATCTTCGACAATAAGGATTGATGCCAGACTCTATCAAATGCCTTTGATATATCCAGTGCTATTGTATGTGTTTCACCATGTTGGTCTGTAGCTTGGTTGATTTGATGCGTAAGAAGGCAAAGCATGTCTGCAGTTGATCGACATCGTCTAAAACCATATTGCCTATCACTGATTAATTTATTATTCTCAAGATGCTTAATTATGTGATTATTTAATATAATTTCAAAGACTTTACCAAGAGTGGAAGTTATAGCTATTGGTCTGTAGTTTGATGGATCTGAGGAGGCACCTTTTTTAGGAACTGGATGGATGTTTGCTTCTTTCCAAGGTACTGGGAAGCATGAGGTATGAGTACACAGACGGAAAATGTTTGCCAATACAGGAGCGAGCACCAAGGAGCAATTCTTAAGTACTATTGGAGGAATTTCATCTGGACCAGGAGCCTTATCTACGGAGAGATTCTGCAAAATAGTTTTGACATGTCTGGTGTGGATCTTAAGTGAGGGAATTTCAGGCGAATTAAAATTAAGTACAGGGACATCTTGATTTATTTCATCTAAGGTTGAGTTGGTGGAGAAAATATCCACAAGAAGGTTAGCTTTACCTCGTGGGTCACTTACAAGATTGCCAGTCGGAGATTTTAATGGTGGAATGGATGAAGCAGTAGTGAAGTTGGATTTAAATGAGTTAAGAGTAGACCAAAATATTTTGTAATCATTTGGATTATTTAGAAGTTTATTTGCCTGCTTGTGGAGAAAGTTTGATTTAGTTAGGTTTAATACAGTTTTGGCATGATTTCTGATGTTTCTAAAGTAATTAAAGGCATTGTAGGCTATTGCTTTTTGTTCAGTTACTCTAGCACAATTATGGTCAAACCATTTAGGTGAATTAGATCTTTTACTGTACTTTTGATGAGGAATAAAAGTTTCCATTCCAATTTTTACAAAATCTTGTATGTGGCTCAAGGGGGAGTGTGCATCATTAGAAAAGAAAGAGGTCCAGGGAATATCAATAAAGAAACCTTGAAGACCCTCCCAGTCTGCCCTATCGTAATGCCATTTAGTCACCAAAACAGGTTCAGAGTGGGAAGGTGTGGTAGGTGATAGACAGGTGGCCTGTATCAGAGAGTGATCAGAAGATCCAAGCGGGGACCTCACTGTAACATCATAATTGTCTGAATTGGTTGTTAAGTATATTAATTAAGTATATTTGTAAGTTAATATGTGGGTTGGTGATATTACGTAAAATAAGGCGATTTTATTATGTTTAGCAAAGGTTTTTTGGAAGTTAATGGATAAATGAAATATTTGTTGTTTAACGTTAACAATATAAATCATGGTTTAATGAACAGCTGTTTGGTGAAGCTAAAAGGAAAGGAAAACTGTGTGGCAAAATTTGTTTTTCTATGTGGATGAGGGAGACAAAAGGCAAAACTGCCTGTGACGAATGCCTCCCCCAGAGTTGAAAGAGTGACAGGGCCAAAATCAAGGAACGTTCGAGTCATAACATGGATGAAGTTACTGGGAAAATGGTAATGGAAATCAATAACAAAACAGGAGAAACAGCGATATCAATTAAACATACCGTATGCTAGTTCAATAGGTTAAGTGATTTATTATTATTATTTCATTATTTAATGATTAAATTATTTTAGTTTAATTATATATATTTATATAATGTATTTATGTTTTTTGTTTGGCTACCTAGACCCATATCAAGCTTTTGAGGGTGATGATAATGTTCATTTGTTTGAGGGAGGAGACAGTAGTGAGTCCCCTGATGTAGAAGTGGTGAAGGAAGGTGAAATAGAACTTCCGAGTGTGCTTGAGCCTAGGCCTATCCCACCGCCATCTATGCTTGGTCAGCCTAGCCCTACCCCGGGAACTTCCCCTTCCCCCTTGCCTGCTCGTACGCCCTTGTAAGTGGGCAAATACTTTTATAAGAAAACATTGGAGAAAAGTGCAGCCAAAAAACCACGCAGGGCAGCAGAAAAAGCAAGGGAAGGCGATAAAAGTGATAGTGACAATGACGCCGACCCTGGTCTACCGACCACCCGCATTCCTTTGTCCCGACGCCTTGACCCGGGATGCCGTGCGGGTCACCCACAGCCCTCGGCTTCATCTCTCCCTCAGGATGAGCAAAGGGCCTCTTCAAGTGGTACTAGTGGTGCGGCATTGTCCTCCCACAATGTGCCATAGCCCTCATCACATCGAAGAGAGTTATTTGGAGCGGAGAAGCCCTCGGCTCGCCGCAAAAGGAGTCCAACTCCCGAGGCTGAGGCTCCCATTGTTCCACCCCCCGCAGCTTCCCGCCCCCCACGCCGCCGACGCCCGGCCACTTTTTCGCTACAATTGTCCCCCGAAGATGATGTTGACGACCACAACATTGCCCCAGATGACCTGACATCACTTGAGGAGGAGGAGGAACAGGATGTGGAAGAAGAGGAGAGACCAACACGACGAGTTCGAAGGCGAGGGCGAGGGCGTGGGCGTGCGGCTCAGCCTGCCGACGCCGCTGCCGCTGCCCGTGGGCATGGGCGTGCGCGCTCATCGGAGTTGTTTGTCTGGACTGATGGGGCAGATTTCGAGCCAGATTGTCCTGCTTTTGACGAGAAGTAGCTTGGCTCAGGGGTGACAGCAGCATATCCCTGTGCCCCAGATGCAACCCCCAGTAAACTTTTTTGTAGCTTCTATGACAACGAGGTCATAGAATACCTGGTGGAGAAAACCAACAACCATCACAGCATCTGTTCCAACTTTCTTGGCAGGAAGACAACGAGGTAATGGAATACCTGGTGGAGGAAATCAACAACCATCACAGCATCTGTTCCAACTTTCTTGGCAGGAAGACAAGTGCCAAGATGGTGGCATGGCGACCTGTCACTGTGCCAGAAATGTATGTTTTTCTGGCACTGACTATGCTGATGACACACGTCAGGAAGCATGCACAGGCCGATTACTGGATAACTGCCAACCTCATCACAACTCCAGCATTCGGAAAATACATGTCCAGGGACAGGTATTTTGACATCCTGTCATATCTCCACCTGACCAACAACATGGCAGTCCACCTTCCCGACCGGCTATGGAAAATCAGGGAACTGTATGACATGATACGTCATCGGTTTTCCACCTACCTGATTCCATTCCAGAAGATGTGCCTCGACAAGTCTCTGGTCCTGTTCCGTGGGAGGCTGCATTTCCGACAGTACATCCCGTCGAAGAGACACCGTTTCGGCATCAAGCTCTTCGTCCTCTGTGACTGCAAGACGGGGTATGTGCTGGGCCTCGCGGTTTACAGCGGCAGTGGTGGGGAAATAATTACAGACCCTGACATCGGCTTTGGGGGTGCCGTTGTACAGAAGATGATGGAGCAACACTTCCATAAGAACCACATCCTGTACACGGATAATAATTATACGTCGCCCATCCTGACCAAGTACCTCCATGACCGCAAGACCGGAACTGTCGGCACAGTCAAGGCAAAGAGGAAGGGCATGCCAGTGTACCCGACCAAGACCAAGAAGACGGAGGTCTTCCACAAGAAGAGTGGCCCCATCCTCTCTATCCACTGGCATGACCAGCGGAAGGTCAACCTCCTCACCAGATGCCACGAGGCAGAGATGGTCGCCACAGGGAAGGTGGACAGGAAGACCAAAAACCCTGTCCAGAAACCAGCTGCTGTCCTGGAATACAACCTGAATATGCGGCTCATATATAAGTCTGATATGCAGATGGGCTTCATCGACTGCCTGCGAACATCCTGCAGTTGGTACAAGAAGTTTGTTCTGCATACGGTAGATATGTCGGCCCTCAATGTCTACAATATCTACCGACTGAATACTCCTGGAGCCAAGAAGTACAAGCCCCTGCACAAGTTCCACAAACAGGTGATACTTGAGCTCTTGGGAAAACATGCTACAGCCGGGAGACCGCTACAAGGACCAGGCCGGCTGGATCGCATGGCATGTGCCGACTACATCAGGAAACACCAGCTCCACCCCCTTCCTCCCAAAGTAGCAGGTGGTAATGCCAGGAGTCAGAAGAGAAGCCATGAGTGTAGCCAAACAACTCACAGACCCCATAAAGCCACAAAAACCACATGGGAATGCCTCGAGTGTGAAGTGGCACTGTGCACTGGACAGTGCTTCAACCAGTTTCACACTCTAGTGCAATATTGAAGTGCCCGTGACAATGACAGTGAAAGTGACACTAAAATGTAGGCTAATAATAATAATTTAGAATAATGAGTAAGCGTGAAAGAGACACAAATAACTAATAATAAGTGCCTTCATAGCAATATGAACAAGTGAAAGTGACACTAAAATATATATTATAGCTTACCTAACAATAAATACAAGTGAAAAAGACACTATCAATTATCCTAGTCCAGTGAAAGTGACTCTATAAATAATAATAAAACTGAGTAAAAGTGAAAGAGACCCAAGTAACTAATAACAAGTGCCTTCATAACAATATGAATAAGTGAAAGTGACACTAAAAATCTATATTAAAGCTTATCTAACAATAAATAAGTGAAAATGACACAATCAATTCTCCTCCAGTGAAAGTGACACTAAGAATATAATAACAATAAAAGTACAAGTGAGACACAAAAATAAATTCATAAAAATAACTTTATTGAGTGAAAATAACATAATAATGATAATCTCTATCTATCTATCTATTGCCTGCCGCCATGATCCCCGAAGGAGTGGCCACGAACGAACCGCCTCCATGCACCTCTGTCCCCAGTCAGTCAATGGCCCTCCTCCCAACCAGCACCGCCTTCATTCATATACTTCCTCACTCCATTCTTCCACCTCTCCCTCGGTGCACCTCTTCCTCTCTGTCCTTC
This sequence comes from Paralithodes platypus, assembly GCA_032716605.1. Lineage (NCBI taxonomy): Eukaryota > Metazoa > Arthropoda > Malacostraca > Decapoda > Lithodidae > Paralithodes > Paralithodes platypus. The sequence continues at coordinate 2,282,202 of CM064553.1, read as the reverse complement.
CACCTCGCTCTCGTACACCCTCTTAGTCAATCTCTCGCTTTCCATACGTTCCATATGGCCGAACCATCTCAAGTAGTTCCTTTTCACACTTCCAAGCACATCTACCTCCACACCACACCTCCTTCTTACTTCCTCATTCGTCTGTCAATCTCTCCATGTAACTCCGCACGCACTTCTCAAGTAACTCATTTCCACTGCTCTCACTCTTGGTCTGATCGTCTCTTCCCGAACGTCCATGCTTCGCTTACGTAAGTTAGTGTCGGGATTACCACACTGTCATGCAAGGACTTCTTCACTTCCATACTGACCACTCTATTTCTTGTTACTGCTTTCAGCGTTCCCACAACCCTTTCCCTGTATATAATATAGATAATAAATGGCAAAATAAACATTAAAAACACTCAAATCGGTTCCCGGCATAATTGCGGGTGGGGCGACGAGTGCAGTAGCGCGTCGTAGCCGAGGCCGCAGTTGAGCGTTCGGATGCGTCTAGGTAAATACGCGCCAAAAGTTACCTCCACTAAAATCTCCATCACTACTGAACCAGTCTACACAGCAAAGCAAGGACTACATTTTGATGTTTGTTTGAATATTGTAGCTATTGTATTAACGGAGATTGGCCTTTGTTTACTTGTGTTGATTTTCAGCCAGATCACCTGGATACGAGCGCTGTCATTTAGAAAGGCTGCCCGGGCAGGAACGGTTAATGGCACAATAAAAAGGCTTAATATTGACAAGACAATAGGATGAAAGGTCTTAAGATCGCTAAACTAATGGGGTGATCGACTTAAAATTTTCAAACTAATGGGGCTAAACATGAGAGAGAAGGTGATCCATATAAACCTTAACCCCTAACTATCGGCGTGCAACATAAGTCGAGTATAATAAATCTCGACTATCTGGCGGCGCTCAACATAGGTCGTGTGGCAATTTCAGCACGTAATGTTGCTGAGAGAGAGAGACAAGTGGTGGCAGGAGAGTAGCGAGCGTATGACTGCTCCAGACCACCGCGGCGAACCTACTGACACGAATCCCACCTCCTCCCTCCCTCTCTCACTCGCTACATACTGAATTGTATGGGGAAAGTGCCGAATTACATGCTTTTTGCACTCGCGTTGCGCGGTTGTTGCAAGAAAACTAGCCATCATAAAAGGATCGTTATGGTGTCATTGGAAAGCTCTGTTTATGCCCTTTCAGGGATAGATACTTGTTTTACGCTCTGGGTCTTATTTAGGCATGAAAATGATCACGTAAACAGCCCTATTTTGGCTAAAAACACCCCGCTGGGCGGTACATATAAATAAACCGCTAGCCCGCTAATCTAGTGTTAAACTTCCCCTTAAAATACCAATCACGGTGTGTTGAACTGCTGTTTTTTAACGCTAGAAGGGAAGGGAAACTGTGTAGCAACATCGAAGAGTTACCGTACTCGGAAAATGGTAAATAATATCTTAAAGAAAACGGGAGGAATAGCTATATCAAATATATATTTTTTTTAGATCCATAGGTTTAGGGGGAGGTAGGTAGTTGCTTTTTCTCTCGCATATTTAGTCCCATGAGTTTTGAAATTGTAAGAGTTCGTTCCATTAGTTTTGCGATGTCAAGATCTCTAGCCTCCTTTCTTTGTCAATATGAAGACCTTTCGTGCTTTTTAGGTGTCAATTTTTTCCTGGCGAGCGATAGCGAGCCTATGCTTCTAGGAGGAACTGTCCTTCGGCCGGAAATTTTTTCTACTGAAAAATGTACAATTTTTATCCTTAAAAGGGGGTCTAGGGGGTGTTTTCTTAAGCTTGATGGAGGTCTAATGAGGAAACAATAACAAAGATAATAAATACATATATAGACCCAAACATATCCAAATAACCACTTCTGCATACGGATCCTTTGATCACATATATAGTATACAGGGTGTCCCAGGAGGAAAGGGCATAACTTTGGGAAATGATAAAACAAGGTATTTTAAGCCTAAAATGTTCTATAACAAAAAGTCCAAATCTCAATCGCTAAAAATATATTGAAGGTCTTATGTAGAGTATCCTCCCCCGCCTCACTGTAATAGACTCTTCCATGTCAGATAGTTTCAAACTGGTCCAAAGTGAGCTATTATAACTATAATCATTTTGCAACTTACAGAATTATAATATCTTCACAGTAACATGGAAAAATAATTGCAGTTAGATGGAGGTGTGGTAGGTACTAGGTACTATAGGTAGCGCCAACGAACTTGACAATAATCTTCACCCCATTACTTCTCAAAACTCAAAAGGGCCTAGAGCAAACTGGCTGTAAATTGCCACACCTATTTCCTGGTGGGCTCTTCCCAAAGGATAGACATAGTCAGCTTGATGGCTTTCCTTCATTTTGAGTTATGAGAAGTTAAGGGATCAAGATCATTGGCGCTACCTATAGGTAACTTATGGAGAAATACTGAAGAAATCCAATTTTCAACATGCTATATCTGTTTACTGGTTGAGAATTGGAATATTTCTTATAGAAAATTTTAGGCTCAAATATTTTGTTTTATCATTTCCCAAAGTTATGCCCTTTCCTCCTGGGACACCCTATATATATATATATATATATATATATATATTTATTTATATATATATATATATATATATATATATATATATATATACTGTATATACAGTATTATTTATATATATATATATATATATATATACTGTATATACAGTATATATATTTATATATATATATATATATACATATATACTTATGTATATATTTTTTTTTAGCAAAAGTTTATTAGAGTTTAACCCTATTTGATCCAAGGTGGATCTATTTTAACCCCTCCTGTTTTGCTCCATTAATTTGACGATTTTATGACATTTTAACTGCATTAGTTTGGCGACAATATGACTTCACCCTATTAACTTAAGGGGAGATCTCCACTCGAGTTTTTTTTTTCCTGACCCCCTTCTCCCTCATGTTTAGCCCCATTGCTTTTGATATTATAAAACGTTTGCCCCATTAGTTTAGCGATTTTAAGAACTTTCACCCCATATTAAGACCTTTCGTGCCATTCAGGTGTCAATTTTATCCTGGCGAGCGATAGCGAGCCTGTAATTTAAGAGGAACCGGCCTTCGGCCGGGACATTTTTCTACCGAAAAATGTACAAATTTATCTTGAAAGGGACTCAAGGGGTGTAATTTTAAGCTTGATGGAGGTCTAGGGATCAAACTAAATACCTCCTCTTAAGGTGTCGATTTGTTTTCTGGGCGAGCGATAGCTAGCCAACTTAGAGAATATCCACGTTGTTTGTTACTTTTAAGTAGAATCCATTAATTCTATGTTCCTCTATAATAATGCTACTAGCCTACTACTGCTACTACTATTACTACATATACTATTACTACAAATCTAATATTGATAATAATATAATGTCAAATTGTATTTGTTCAGTCAAATTAATTATATATAATGCTGTACTGGGCAGCTACTTACTCATTCCACCTCTTCCAGGACCATCTGCACCACCCAACCTCATTTGCACTCAGGTTATGAGGCAAAGAAGCCACCCGAGAAGGAGACTGGACATCCAGAAGCCTCTCTCAAGACCTCCACCACCACCACAAACAGTCTCTGCATCACCAGTCAATGTCGCCGGCCCAGCAGCAGCCTTGACTCCAGCACCTGCCACCCAAGATCCAGTGGCAACCAACTCCTCCGCATCGTCTGATTAGTCCGACTCCACCACGGAAGAAGACGTCGATGTGGAGGGGTTGGAGGAGGGAGAAAAAGACATCGACCTGGGAATGACCACCAGCGAGCTGGAGAAGAACATCATCGACTTGACTGCAGAGATCCAGCAGACTGCAGCAGCAGGAAGACGTCCTATCCCCTATAGCGGCCCAGAAGAAGCTGACCAAGTTGCTACACTTATCATTCCAGCAAAAATAGAAAATAGACAATGGAGCACTCTTGGTTGAGCCCGAGAACTTTTCATCTCCTACTGTACTTCGCACTTCTCCACTTTATCTTCCTCTCTCCAAAACTCTCCAATCTCCTACTTTACTCAAGCCATCATCATCATCATCAGCAGCTACTTACAATTAATATCGTCAACATTTTACAAATAACAAAACAAAAGCTATACAAACGGGAAGATCTATAAAGAGCAAAGGTAGACCAATCTTTAAAAAGTTGGAGGTGAACACAATTTCGTCCACCGTCTTGGGGGGGATTATCATCATACTTTGTTGTTACCACCTGGCACTCGGGTACACAAGGGCTCTCAATCAGGACTCGAGTACGGCTCGCTGCCACAACGGAAACACACGATCCCAACCCCTGAGTACTGCCAGCCGAACAAAAAACACCAATACCCTCCAGAGTTCAATCTGCTATAACGGGGTATACAAGAACTCGGTACTAGTGTTCAACAACAGACTAATACAGAGACAGGAATTATCTAGTCTGGTCAACAATCAAACAATGAAGTAAGAAACAACAACACCAAAGAATAGTGTTGGCCGAAGCCGAAGTAATCCACCCTTGACTAAGAACTTAAGAAGTCCTCCACCCTCTACTTCGGATCGGCACTATTACGTTACGTTAATTAATAGTCCTTAAGCATCGAGCAAGGAATCTTCTGAAAAAAGTTAGATGCTTCTCGGATGCTCGTAAGAAGTACGTATCGGATTTTGAACAGTAATTCAATAAGCAAAAACACTGGCAATTAAATACTATTAAAGGTTTAAATTGGCATAAGAATAATTAAAAGAATATGCAATAGTAAATGGCAAACATTAAAAAGAAGTACTCCGCAAATGCAACGGCAATAGCCTACTCGGATTGTGCTCGTGGGCCACTAATCACTAAAGTAGCCAAGCTTGCAACACATGAAATCAATAGTGCATAAACAATATCATACATAAGGAAAGCTTCAATACTATTCTGTATCTACTAATCGAGTAAAGTCTAGCTGGGGTACTGTGGGCAAAAGGTAGCAGTGACTGAGCAAAAACGGCTCGTAGCCTAGCGAAGTCCTCACAACTGTTTAAAGTATTACGTTAAAACTAACAAGTGCACTTTGAGAAATCCAGATCCCTTGTATCTGGTTTTCTCCCGGCTCCTTGACAAAGTAAAAACAAACTGTTAATAAAATACAGGGTGGTTAGGCTCTTGCCCTCACGCACTGTAAATTATTAACTCAACACAGTCAGCCGCGAAGACAACCTAGGCTTCATTGAACCGAAACGAGTATGCAGGTTTATCGCTTAACCACTGCATCAAACAACAACTCGTAACACAGAAAAGCCTTACCCCAGTCTAGCATTACCTAGACCAGCAGAAAACAGGAATAATAATAATAACACACAGGGAAATGCATATACAAGTGCAACAAACATAAATCAATCCTATTCTAAGTTAACCCTTCCAAAATAGGCTATCTAATAGGCATGTATCTCGTGAGAACTCAAGCGATAATACGTTGGCTGACTAGCTCTGCACCAACGGGACCATGGAAGTTAAACAGGCAGGGAAAAGAGGAGATAAGAATGTAAGGTAGTAGAGAAAGTTCACATCAGTCAGAAGAATATAATTATATAGTTAGCAAGGGAAATGAGAAGTCGCTCTGCCTAATGATTTCTGATCAAAAAATGGCTAGACTTCCCTTTTTATACCCGGCCCTCTAGTGAGCCCAACGTGAACTACTAAGGGACTGCCCACTGACAATCATTACGTAATTTCTCTCTCTCCTCTGGGATAGACAAAGGCTATCCTAGCACTGAGGGGAGGGGGGGGAGTGCTAGTGAGTTAGGCCCACCTCCCGCATGGCACACCCACTGACCCCTAACTGTGGCTGCCGCTTCTCCCATCATTACAAATAAGTTTTACACACAATACTTATAACTAATGATATAAAATAGAACTCGTTGACTCAGATGAAAACAAAATACATATTCATATTACTTATAGTACAACGGCTCACATGAACTAAGTTAGGAAACTCTACATAGACTACAGCCAAAGTTCCTGCCCTGACGATCCTAGCGAGAGTGGGGCATGACTAGGCGTTCTGTACAGCATGCTCACACTGGACATGCGTCACACCTCCCCCAAGATTTTACTTGCTCAACCCTGAGCTAAAATCTGACAAACACAGAACCCCATCAAGCCCCTCACACCCAGCGACCGCATGGCACTAAAACAAAGCTGAGTTTATCACCAAAACACATCTTATTATTAAACAAAAAAATCACATTTTAAAACTCCTCCCAATAATAGCAAAAAGACACAATATCATGCTCCCAGAGCGAGCTTACAGCAGCTCAGCCGTTTGATAGTTCGTGGACTACTCAAACTCTATAGGCTATGACAAACTTATACGATTACCTATATCAAAAGAAAGAGTTTTTATATGATTTTTATATTTTAATATGTTTTTCCCGGCTGCACTATAAGGGCAGCCTATTTTTCTCCACTCAAACCCCCACACCTGTGATAGCCTACGACTGATCATCCACCCTTGATAAACAATCCGCGATCACATTGTCACATCCAGCAATATGACGGATGTCCAGGTTATACTCCTGCAACATCAAAGACCACCTGGTCAGTCTCATATTGCGATTGTGAAATTGATTCAGGAATCTCAAAGGGTGATGATCAGTGTAGATAACCACGACTGGGCCATAGGCTGGAACATACACCTCGAAGTGCCTGAGCGACAGCACAATCGCCAGTAATTCCTTTTCTATTGTAGAATAGTTCTTTTGTGCAGCATTGAACTTCTTAGAAAAGAAACTTACTGGGTGTTCCACACCTTCATTGTCTGTCTGTAGCAAGACGGCACCAGCCCCTACACCACTAGCATCTGTTGCCAGCTGAAAAGGCCTGTTAAAGTCTGGGGCCCTGAGTATCGGGTGAGTACATAGCAAATGTTTCACCAAAGTGAAAGCCTTTTCACACTCAGGTGCCCACAAAAACTTTTTGTCTTTAGATAACAAATCTGTGAGAGGTGCCAACACCGTTGAGTAACTTTTTATGAAGCGTCTGTAGTAGCCTATCATACCCAAGAATCTCATAATCTGCTTCTTGGTTGTTGGGTGCGGAAATTTATTGATAGCCTGTACCTTGTTCTGAGGAGGGCACACCTGTCCCCTTCCCACTACAAACCCAAGGTACTGCACAGTGGCTTTTACGAAGTCACACTTTGCCAAATTTACTACCAGACCTGCTTCACTAAGTTTCCGGAACAAGGTCTCAAGGTGCTCACAATGGCTCTCAAAGTCGTCATCATAAATGATTACATCGTCCAAATATACGGTGCAATTTGGAATGTCCTTTACAATTTCATTCATCAGGTTCTGGAACGTTGCTGGTGCATTCTTAAGTCCGTAAGGCATAACATTGCACCGGTAGGTACTCCCGTCCACAACAAAACCACATACCTCTTTAGCACGCTCGGACAAAGGTACTTGCCAGTAACCTTTTACTAAATCTACTTTAGACAAAAAACGAGCATTACCAATTTTGTCAACACTATCATCAACCCGAGGAAGAGGATATGGGTTAGTTGGAGTCAAACCGTTTAACCTACGGAAATCAATACAAAAGCGTACCTTGCCATCTGGCTTAGGCTGCAGTGTTACGGGGGAAGTCCACTTAACTGTGCCTTTCTCTATCAACCCTCTACCGAGCATATACTCCAACTCATCCCTCAGAGCTGGTAGTTTTATGGGGGGCACACGGTACGGGATTGACTTAAAGGGTAGATGGTCCCCCACGTCAACATCATGCATAGCCTGAGTAGTGAGGCCTGGGTGTTCAGCAAATACAGTGGGGTATGAACCGAACAACTGACGGATAGCATCAAACTGCGGCTCAGGCAAATGAGCTATAGCCTCGTCAGCCCTAAGGCTCGAGTTCCCCGCCCACTGATCCGCTGAAACATGTTGATCCCAGCTATCCTCCTCTGAAGCTTGACTGTCCCCCTCTCCTTCTCCACCACGGCCGCAACAAGCCAACACAGGGACAGTGAGAGGCTCAGAGGGGAGCCTCACATACTCTTTAATAAGGTTCACGTGACATAACTGGTTCTTTTTCCTCCTGTCTGGAGTGGCAACAAGGTAATCTAAGTCTGAAATGTTTTCTACAATTTTATAAGGTCCAGTGTACTTCGCAGAGAGGGGGTTACCAACCAAAGGCAACAAAATTAATACCTCTTGTCCTACAGTGAACTTCCGGAGCCTCACTTTGCGATCATACCTGTCCTTCATCAAAGCTTGTGATTCTGTCAAATTTCTACCTGCCATCTCCAGACTCTTAAGCATGCACTCACGGCTTTCAAGCACATACTTTAATAATGGACAAGGCTGCACAGTCCCCTCCCAAATTTCTTTCAGCATGTTAAGGGGGCCCCTGACACGGTGTCCAAAAATCAGCTCGTTTGGACTAAATCCCAGGCTCTCACCAGGTACCTCCCGAGCAGCAAACAGCACATAAGGCAATCCAAGATCCCAATCCATACCGTTGTCAGCACAACAACACCTGAGCATTCTTTTAAGTGTAGCATGCCACCGCTCAAGCACCCCTTGACTCTCAGGGTGATACGCTGACGATACTACTGCTCGTATCCCATGCTGTTGCATTGTTTACTTGAACATGTTGGAGGTGAAATTAGATCCCTGATCAGACTGAATCTCCTCCGGGTACCCGTACCTTGAGAAGTACCACAACAAGTTACTGACTACCGTCTTAGCCATTCCATTTTTCATAGGGTATGCATCGGGGTATCTAGTGGCAACATCCATTATGGTTAACAAAAAATTATTTCCAGCCTTAGTGGGAGGGAGTGGACCAACCATGTCAACAATAATTTTACTAAAGGGTGGCCCAATCACAGGAATAGGGTGTAACGGAGCCTTAGGAATAACTTGGTTCGGTTTCCCGACACGTTGACAAATATCACATGAGTTTATCCATGACTGCACATGAGACTTCATCCCCGGCCACCAAAACAATTTCCCCAAACCCGCCACCGTTTTTCTCACCCCTAGATGTCCTGCCAGTGGTATGTCATGCGCCAACCTCAGTAGGCTATCCCTGCACTCCCGTGGCACCACCAACTGGTCCACTACTCCGGACCCCTTTTGCCAACTACGTTTAGGGTCTTGTAAACGCCTATAGAGGATGCCTTCTAAATACAAAAAATCTCCTGGCTGTGCATCGCCGTCCTCGTCGAGATCTACAGCTCCATTAGCACACGTTTGGAGCTCAGGGTCCTCTAGTTGCAACCGACGTATATCTGAGGGTGCCAAGCGATCTAACTGCTCCCGGAGCAATGCACGACCTTCCCCGATACTGGGCTGCTCCCTTTGTCTCTCTCGATGTACATAACGTCGCTGTCGTGGAGACTCGTCATGCCCAGCCTCGTCACTCTCGATGACAGGCCCAGGGCCTACTCCAGAATTAAGTAATGGTGCTAATACTGAATCACCCAGGAGAGCCGCCGAGTCAAAACTCTTAAAACCAACTCCAGCTTTAGCCTCCTCCTGTTGATCGTTCCTCCGCTGGTCTGAAGACGGAGGACTAGGCTGTGACACTTTAGCTGCCCGAGCTCGGGTGACAACACACGCCATGGGTTGTGTCTGGCACCGCTCGACCCACTCTTGCTCTTCCCTACTCACGTCGGCCGGCCTCTCGGCAACGACTAAGGGTAGAACCTCAGAAGCGGGCATTGCAAAGTCGTTGCCGAGAAGAAGGTTGACGCCCTCCACTGGCAGTTTCTCCACAATCCCGACATCCAATTCACGTGCCACACCATCCACCTCCAACTCCAACCGCACCAGCGGGTATGACCGAGTTGCATTAATACCCTGCACCACTACCAACCCGAGCCGCGTTTATAGGGTAGCCAGTCAAGTTTTTCATCAGAGTCTGGGAAGCACCTGTATCACGCAAGACCTCTACTCCATGCTTGCGCCCCGCCCACATCACGCAACCCCGCCCTTTATGGTCGCAAAAAACATCCTGAGCAGGGTTCGAGCCTCCCAGGTGCTTCTGCATTGGCTGTGCCTCAGCCTCCGACGAACTGCCCCGGGCAAACTCAGATGACTTCGGAGACACACCAATGTTGCAGGCCAAAGACACAGCTGCTGTAGGTGGTTTGCTAGGACAGACTCTTGCAAAGTGCCCCTTTTTATGACATTGATAACACTTCACCTCCCCTTTGGGCTTCCCTTGGTACTGGGAAGGGCCCGGCCCCTTCTTAAATGGGACGGTGCTAGTCTTGTGGTCAGTCTTGGTATCATGGCTCTTGTACTTGTTTGCATAAGGTATATCACTAACTCGGGGGGGGGGGGGGGGGGGGGGGGGGCGTCACGCCCCTTGTTACCTGCCTCACTACGCTGGGCAGACCCGCACCCACGAATTAGTGATAGCCGGAGGTCAGCCATCTCAGCTGCCTCCTGTAGAGTTTTTGGGTTCTTTTCTTTAATAGTTAAAGTCATTTCTGCACCAGTACACTTATAAAACTGCTCGAGCAGAAACAGCTCAGTCAACTGTTCGGCCGTCTCAGCTTTCTCAGAACGTGTCCAGTTTTTAAGTGCATCTTTTAAGTCCCGGGCATGTTCAAGAAAGGTCGCCTCCCTAGTCTTTGTAACACCCCGAAACTTCAATCGATATGTTTCCGGTTGCAACTCGTATGCCCGTAGGACAGCTCTCTTCAATTCTGGGTAGTCAATGCAAGACTCTAAAGGCAGTGCATCATAAGCCTTCAGACCCTTACCCGTAAGTCTTGAGGAGACTAGAGCTGCCCACTTCTCTTCAGGCCAATTATGCTCCCTACACTTCTTCTCAAAACGATTTAAAAATTCTGTGACTTCAGTTTCACTAAATACCGGCACCAATTTGACTAATTGGGCCAAGGACTGTTCTCTTACTTGGCCCTCACGGCACATCCGAGTCCCTGTCGACTCTGCACGAGTCTTATCTAAATCTAATTTAGCACAATATTTCTCCGAGTCGTACCTAAGCTCAGCCTCATGCCTCCTGGTCTCATCCTCTTGCCTCCTAACCTCAATCTCATGCCTCCTAGTCTCATTCTCCTGCTTCCTAGCCTCAATCTTAGCAAGCTCAAGTCTAAATACCATATCTGGAGACAGGCAGGAAGAGGGAGCTGCCACTACTGAAGGAGAGGGGGCAAAAACTGGGGAACCACCATGTGCACCACCCGAGGGCACTCCAATCTGCCAATTCTCATCCCTCTGTGGGAGAGTGCTAACCTCCGGTAACTGAGTGGACGGCACTGTGGGAGTCGAGTGAGAGGGGATCTGGGGAGGAACCCCCCCAAACGCCCTCTCCTCCGAAACCCCATGTCGCCCACGCAACACCCAGGAAATAAGCTCCCCCTTGGACATCCCTACTACATTGGAAATGCCCAAAACCTTGGCTATCAGGTGCAAGCCACAAACATCCACCCCAGTCAGCCTCTCCTCCGTCACGTAGTACCGCTTACTCACAAAAACTCTAGCATCCTCCTCACTGGTTACTAACGGCACACCTTCAAATGGCATCTCTCGCTCATCGTCAGTGCTAATGCACGACATACTGAAGTCCACAAAAAAATTCTCGAGACAAAAGTGTTAAACTTCCTATGCAAGCACTAATTACTAAATTAACTGGAGTCTCTTAAATGCTTTACTAATTGCCATACAAAAAAATATTCTTCAATATGCACGCTAAAATACAAACAAACAAATGTTGTACAACTCTGCACAAATGTATACTGTTCACAAAATCCTAAGCAAGGTCGCCATTTGTTACGACCTGGCACTCGGGTACACAAGGGCTCTCAATCAGGACTCGAGTACGGCTCGCTGCCACAACGGAAACACACGATCCCAACCCCTGAGTACTGCCAGCCGAACAAAAAACACCAATACCCTCCAGAGTTCAATCTGCTATAACGGGGTATACAAGAACTCGGTACTAGTGTTCAACAACAGACTAATAAAGAGACAGGAATTATCTAGTCTGGTCAACAATCAAACAATGAAGTAAGAAACAACAACACCAAAGAATAGTGTTGGCCGAAGCCGAAGTAATCCACCCTTGACTAAGAACTTAAGAAGTCCTCCACCCTCTACTTCGGATCGGCACTATTACGTTACGTTAATTAATAGTCCTTAAGCATCGAGCAAGGAATCTTCTGAAAAAAGTTAGATGCTTCTCGGATGCTCGTAAGAAGTACGTATCGGATTTTGAACAGTAATTCAATAAGCTCTGTCTTGAGTCGCCCCAAAATGGGGATTGGGCCTGAGCATATAGATAGATAGATAGAATTCAATAAGCAAAAAACACTGGCAATTAAATACTATTAAAGGTTTAAATTGGCATAAGAATAATTAAAAGAATATGCAATAGTAAATGGCAAACATTAAAAAGAAGTACTCCGCAAATGCAACAGTAATAGCCTACTCGGATTGTGCTCGTGGGCCACTAATCACTAAAGTAGCCAAGCTTGCAACACATGAAATCAATAGTGCATAAACAATATCATACATAAGGAAAGCTTCAATACTATTCTGTATCTACTAATCGAGTATAGTCTAGCTGGGGTACTGTGGGCAAAAGGTAGCAGTGACTGAGCAAAAACGGCTCGTAGCCTAGCGAAGTCCTCACAACTGTTTAAAGTATTACGTTAAAACTAACAAGTGCACTTTGAGAAATCCCGATCCCTTGTATCTGGTTTTCTCCCGGCTCCTTGACAAAGTAAAAACAAACTGTTAATAAAATACAGGGTGGTTAGGCTCTTGCCCTCACACACTGTAAATTATTAACTCAACACAGTCAGCCGCGAAGACAACCTAGGCTTCACTGAACCGAAACGAGTATGCAGGTTTATCGCTTAACCACTGCATCAAACAACAACTCGTAACACAGAAAAGCCTTACCCCAGTCTAGCATTACCTAGACCAGCAGAAAACAGGAATAATAATAATAACACACAGGGAAATGCATATACAAGTGCAACAAACATAAATCAATCCTATTCTAAGTTAACCCTTCCAAAATAGGCTATCTAATAGGCATGTATCTCGTGAGAACTCAAGCGATAATACGTTGGCTGACTAGCTCTGCACCAACGGGACCATGGAAGTTAAACAGGCAGGGAAAAGAGGAGATAAGAATGTAAGGTAGTAGAGAAAGTTCACATCAGTCAGAAGAATATATATAGTTAGCAAGGGAAATGAGAAGTCGCTCTGCCTAATGAGTTCTGATCAAAAAATGGCTAGACTTCCCTTTTTATACCCGGCCCTCTAGTGAGCCCAACGTGAACTACTAAGGGACCGCCCACTGACAATCATTACGTAATTTCTCTCTCTCCTCTGGGATAGACAAAGGCTTTCCTAGCACTGAGGGGAGGGGGGAGGGGGGGAGTGCTAGTGAGTTAGGCCCACCTCCCGCATGGCGCACCCACTGACCCCCAACTGTGGCTGCCGCTTCTCCCATCATTACAAATAAGTTTTACACACAATACTTATAACTAATGATATAAAATAGAACTCGTTGACTCTGATGAAAACAAAATACATATTCATATTACTTATAGTACAACGGCTCACATGAACTAAGTTAGGAAACTCTACATAGACTACAGCCAAAGTTCCTGCCCTGACGATCCTAGCTAGAGTGGGGCATGACTAGGCGTTCTGTACAGCATGCTCACACTGGACATGCGTCACATTGTTTAACCCCTTCTTAACCGGTGACGATTTTTTAACTTAATTTTGGCTAGTATTAGACGAATTAATTAGCTTGGGAAGAACGTCTACCAATAAAAAAGCCACAGACTATCTCAATTAGGCATTTTAGCTATCACATATCCTTCCTAAGCTACATAAAATCGTCTAAATGTAGCTGAAATCAAATATAAAAGACTTTTCCGGTACAGGTGTTAATTATTATTGAGGATTCTGCTGGCTTTTCCCATTTGCGAGCAATATATTTCAGTTTGTCCCATAGGCAAAAAAAAAAAAAAATGCCTTGACGTACTTCATATATATAAATGCTAAGCCAGACCCCCCCTTGAAACTCAATGTGCACGATTGTAGGACGTTTCACTCCAATAGTTAGGCGGTAATAAGACACTTCACCCCATTCAGGTGTCGACTTTTTGTTCATGAGCGAGCGATAACGAGCCTCTAACCTAGAATAAATCGACTTCCTGATGGGATATTCATCTACCGAAAAATGCAAAAAATTTACTCAAGGGGGTCTGCATAGGCCTTATTATTTGTTAGCTTGAATGATGTTTGACAGCCTAGGGAACAAACTAAAATACATTGCTCGATAATGGCAAACTTAAGCAAAATCCTTGATAACAATTAAACAAGTAAGTCAGTCAGTCAGCCAGTAGCCCATAAGGGGTAGGGAGGATAAGCAAGAGGCATAAGAAAGGAAAAAGAGGTGACAGGAGATCAGTTAACAGTTCGCCCACAAATAGAAAGCACACAAGCATTCACAAGCACCAAGCAATCATCAGGCCCTTAACCCCACCTGTATCAGTGACGTCATATTCATTATATTGTGGCTAATATTACGCAATTGTATTCAATTTAGGAAGGACTTCTAGCTATCAAAAGGCTACAGACTATCTCAACCAACCCTCTCAGCTACCACAGATCCTTCCTAGGCTGCATAAAATCGATAAAATATAGGTATTATGTGTTATATAACACGTCCCTGGTAGTCAAAGGGTTAACACAAATATCCTTCCTAATGTCCACTTCATCTTGTCTCCTACTTCATCTTTCCCATCTTCTTATTCCTTATCATTAAGGGGAGATTTACGTTTGAGGGATAATTTTTCTTAACCCCTTTCTCCCTTTTGTTTAACCAGATCGCTTTTGAGATTTTAAAGCATTTATCCATTACTAATGTTTGGCGATTTTAAGAATGTTTGCCTCATTTCTGTCAATGTTAAGACCTTTCGCGTCATTTAGGTGTCGATTTTTTCCTGGCGAGCGATGACGAGCTTGTAATTTAACCCCTTCAGACTCATATGACGCAGAGGTTACCAGATTAGCAATAAGAAATAGAGTTCTCTCACTCTTATAATTACCTCTCCAAAATTAGTTTTCTGCCCACAGCTAACTCAAAGACAACTGCAGAGGTTGAAGTAACTAAACTAAAGGTTTCTAAATACCCCTGATGGTAACAAAGGCTTTCAAGTATCCCAAATAGGCTCAAAATCGCGTCATATGTTGGAGAGGGTTAAGAGGAACCGGCCATCGGCCGGTTAATTTTTCTACTGAACAAATTACAAATTTATCTTGGAAAGGTGTCTAGGGGATGTAAGTTTATGTTTGATGGAGGTCTAGGGAACAAACTAAAAACTTATCCTTAATCTCTTTGACCTTACCCTCCTTCCATCTCTTCCAACGGCACCAATGTTCACATTTACATAGAATCCTATAGATACACTGATTACACGGACCTTTCGATCTAAGCGAGGGGGTCAGGACTTGATTTTAGTAGAGACAGCAGAAGCACAAATATAACAAGGGACTGGAGTACTTGAAAAGGGGCTCCGGTCCTGACGCTATTCCTAAGTGACAGTGTGCTGGCTTAATAATCCTGAAGGGCGGCTAGCCTCTGAAGTACTATTTTTCCTAACTAACTACGCATATAGGAAGTGCAAGACATGGATGGAATAGAAGGCATGAATATAGGAAAGGTGAGACAAGTAATAATTTTCCTCGAAGCAAGGCAGGGGACAGAGGGAGTAGTAGGGAGTGAGGAAGAGAACTGGAGAAGGAGATGAAGGCGTCGGGGCTTGACCTAATCGTGCGTGAGTTGAATCTCTCTTAAGCCGGTATCACATGAGCGTTTTTTCCCCAACATATATCCTTAACACTGGTCTGGCAGCTTATGAAGTTAACATTTAGAATATTTCGGGTCACCTAAATTCATCTATCAGCAGTCTAGTTTCCGATACCAGTGCAAAATATTCCAGAAATATTACCAAATAAATGTTGATCATTGAATGTTGACTATAAATGCTCTCGTGTAATACAGGCTTTAGAGTCTCTTTGCTTAACCCGTGGAGCCCCGGCTAGTTTTGTAATGTTTGCGCACCAGAACCCGGCCGGTTTTCAAAAAATGGTTTTATTCCAGAAACAATAGCGAATGGGTTAGGAATGAAGGAAAAACCACGAAAAAACGCTCAAAAAGCTTAAAGAATGGTCCTACAGAGCCCCCGAAAACGTATTTTACAAGAGTAAAAACTTGAAGGCAATTATCCCAAAAAAACAGGTTATTGCGCGCTCGCGCGCACGCACGTGGACTTTGAGAGTTTTCAACCATCGGCACGGTTGCGTGGGATACGTACACAGTTCCCATACAAATCTGAGCCCCCTTGAGTGGCTACACCTGAGGTTACGGTCGGCGCAATTAGGGTGACGCGCCAGGCGCGTCGCTGGGGCTGTACGGGTTAAAGGGGCCCACCTCGTTTTTGTATATATCTCTCTCTCTCCCTCTTTATCTGGATTGTATCCATTCGGCCCCAATCAGTCTACTGTTTTAAGACGTTTACCCTCATCCAGGTGCCGACATTTTCGTGGAGAGCGGTAGCGAGCAAACATATATATATATATGTTTTTGACAACAGGCTAAATTTGTACATTTTTCGATAAAAAAAATTATATGGATTTCACCATACAATGCTGGCTCGCTATCGCTAGCCAAGAAAAAATCGACACCTAGATGGGGATAATCGTCTTAAAACAATAGGCTGAATGGGGCCAAATAAATACAAGCCAGAGAAAGAGAGAAAAGGAGAACAAATAGCAAGTCATCCCCCTTAAGAGGATGGACAGGACACATTTTCTCTCCTCCTTCGCCTTTCCTGTCCTCGTATATATTATCATTAACCCCTTCTGTAACGGTGATTTTTTTTTTTTTTTTTTTTTAGTTATATTTAGACGACTTTGTGCAGTTCAAAAAGGATCTGTGTAAGTAAACTGGGTTAAGGGAGATAGTTCGAAGCCTATTAACTGCTGGAGGCCCTTTTTAAACTCAATACAATCGTCTAATAGGGCCAGAATAATATGCAAAATATGTCGCCGGTACATACGGGGTTAACCCTACATCTCTCCTATAGTCTATTTTGTTCCAGCTGAGGGTAAATTGCCATGTTTCTATCTTTGTTACACGGCTATAAGGTAGATGTTGTAGCCAAATATTATGTTAATTATGAAAAGTTGGCATTAATACGACACACAGCCATAGTAGTTTCATATATTTCCATTAAGTATCGAGAAATCAGCTACTAAGGGATTCAATTTACCAACAGCTGGACAACAAAATAGACTAGTTTGCTGGGGTCCGCTTCTCGCTAGCTCTTCGGCTTAATTTCTTCTTTTTCTTTCCGTCCTTCTTCTATTTCCTTTCCATTAATTCTAGTTGATCGTCTTACCCTCCCTCCATCTCATCTAATATCTCTCTCTCTCTCTCTCTCTCTCTCTCTCTCTCTCTCTCTCTCTCTCTCTCTCTCTCTCTTCTAATCGTTCTTGATCATTAATTCTACCTGATCGTCCCCCGCTCGTTATCACTCTCACACACTCTATCTCTCTTTCTCCTCCATCCTTCTTTTCTATCATCTTATCGTTCCTTCTTATTAATTCTTGCTGATCGTTTTTCTCTCAGTCTCTCTCTCCTCTATCTCTCTCTCCCTCTCTCATTCTTTTCTATCTTCTTATCGTTCCTTCTCATTAATTCTTGCTGATCGTCTTGCTGACTTAATTTGAACATTTTCGATAAAATGCCTGCTCGCTATCGCTCGCCAGGAAAAAATCAACACCTGGATGGCAATAAACGTCTTAATACAGTTGGCTGAATGGGACCGAATGGATACAACCAGAGAAAGAGAGAAAAGTAGAAAACATAAGCAGGTCACCCCTTTAAGCCGATGTCACACAAACACTTTTTCCGACAGTTATTTTCAGGCAACACGATTGTATTCAGCTTGGTAAGGATGACTACCCATAAAAAAGATATAGGCCATCTCAATCAATCCTTTAGCTACCATACATCCTTCCTAAGCTTCATAATATCGTCTTAATGTACCGAAAGGGATGAAAAAGACATCGCCGTTATAAAAGGCGTTAAAATACGCTTCATTCATTCGGTTTGCCTATATTAAGGGGGGTCACCTGTTTTTTTCTCCTTTTCTCCCTCTCTCTGGGTTGTATCCATTGGGCTCCATTCAGCCAACGGTTTTAAGACATTTATCCCCATCCAGGTGTCGATTTGTTCTTGGCGAGCGACAGCGAGCCAGCATTGTATGAGGGAATCCGGTCGGAAAAAAAATTCTATCGAAAAATGTAAACATTTAGCCTGCTGTCAAAAACCTATTTAAAATTTGCTGGCTCGCTACCGCTCGCCAGGAAAAAATATCAACTCCTGGATGGGGATAAACGTCTTAAAACAGTAGGCTGAATGGGACCGAATGGATACAAGCCAGAGAAAGAGAAAAAAGGCAGATCACCCCCCGTAATGCTTGTATTACTGCTACTACTACTACTGATAATAATAATAAATAACAATGATACAAATAATACATATATTAAGGTGTGTTACCTTAATTACCTCTAATGTACCTATATTTTGATTCTCTATCATCCGTTCAACCTTGGGTGGGCACTTGTTACAAGCAGCTTTGTCTTTTGTCTCCTTCATGCACATAGAAAATAATTGTGGAGACTTTACATAATACCTGTGATAACGAGGTATGATCAGCTGTTATAAGAACCCACCTTTATTGTGGCAATGATTGTTTAATGAAGAATGTAGTTGATGGTGCTGTAGTGACTTTACATAATACCTGTGATAACGAGGTATGATCAGCTGTTATAAGAACCCACCTTTATTGTGGCAATGATTGTTTAATGAAGAATGTTGTTGGTGCTGTAGTGACTGTGTGATGATAGTGTGGTGTTTGTGTGGTGATAGTGGTGACAGTAGGATGTTTAGACCCTTCACCACCAATTACGTAATTGTCATCATATGCTGGTTACCATTACACGATTGTTTTTAGTTTGTAATCCACCTGTACAACTCAGATGGATAAATAGGATCTCAATAAACACTCTTAGTAACGTCATAGGTCCTTCTTAAACTGCATAACATCATCTATGTTAGCCAGAATCATAGGTAAAATGGTGTCATGTTGCTGAAGTAGTTAAGGATATGATGTGATGCTTGGCTGGTAGGGATTGTCAACCATAACAATTTCTATTCAATGAAGTATATCACTGGAAACGAATTTAAGAATATATTTGTCTATACAACTACAACACTATATATACTATTTATTGAAAAGCAAATGGCACCCATAAATGCATCCAGATAGGTATAACTGCAAAGATAAAAACATTAGGGGGGGGGTCCGTTAATTTATATTAGTGACTGTACGCTCGAGGAAAAATACAATCTTTACACTGGTGAGCTGAATATATATTTGTGTGAACGGAATGACGCACATGAAACATAGGCTACGTCTGTACTGTATTATCACAGGATTTCGACCCACTTCCAGAATGCTTAGAGCTTTAGTGTGAAGATTGTTTCTTTCTTGAGAGTACAGTCTACTACAGAACTGCTGTCTTGGCCTGAGGCAATGTGCTAGTTCAATTGCCTTTTAATAGATGGCCCTTTAATCGCTTCTAATAAAGGGGGGCGGGGTTATTATAGATGTTGGAAGGAGGAGTCAAACGTGTGTGTGTATGTGTGTGTGTTCGCGAACAGCACACAGAATAAGTTTATTTTAACATAACACACAGGCTATATTATAAGATTAGCTCATGCTGGATCACAAATAAGTAACACACATCAGGTGTTGTGTTATTTATGGAATTTAATATACAGACAATCAAGTTTCTATCCTTCGCACTTCCCATGCCCCCCTCCTCCCCCTTGCCTTCGCCTAACTTCCCCCTTCTCTCTTTTTTTTTCTCCCTTCTCTCTCTAACCGAAAACATAATTTTCCTCATCATCCTGTTCAAAGCTCTCCATAAAAAATACTTTGGTGTTTTAATAATACTGTTCTGTTTACCTTTACTGGTTCTCAATTATTAACTCGTATTCTATTCATTACCGTATACAATTTGTTATAGAAAATAAATAGATATGCTCCGTTGCAATACCTCTCAAAGTTACCAACCTTGGCGTCCTGGTTAGTGTGAACAATCGTATAAATATATAAGTAATTGAAACGGTATGTTACAATCCACGCATCAAGACAAGTTGGATCACATTGTAATCTAGCTTGGAGCAAATTATAACCAAGTATATATATCATAAAGACAATATAATATCGGCTCAGTTAGAGAAAACACTTTAGATGAGCCGAAATGTGTTTCTTTGTAATAAAAACAAATATTTATATTAGAGTAAAAAATAATGTCCATACCACTATTCACAGCAGTGTGGTTGACCAATTCATAATCTACCTTAACATATATTATGACACGCTATGTTTATTGCATTATACTTTTGTCAGTGGATTCTTAATTACTAGCTTAATTTCTGTGACTTCCCACTATCAGTAAAGAGTTCGGCGCTACCCATTGTAATGATTTACTATAAAGAATGTCATCGAAATTAACAATTAACGGTAATCCAAGCAATCTGGTTATGTTGTTTAAAAAAAAAAAAAAAAAAAAAAAATTCTATGTGATTGAGGGAGGCAAAAGGCATAACTGCCTATAGCGAGTGCCTCCCCCATAGTTGAAAGAGTGACAGGGCCAAAATCAAGGGACGTTCGAGCCAAAATGCCTGGACACACGGAGTTTGAAGCAATTTAAGTCATAGGAAGAGGGAAAGACTGATTCTGGGAGAGAGTTCCAGAGCTCAGCTGTTGAGTAGAAGAAAGTTTGAGAGTAACGTTTCACTCTTGGGTTGGAGAGTTGCACAGAGTAGGGGTGGGATTGAGTTGCAAGACGGGTACCACGTGCCCTACGTAAAGGAGGTGGTATGCACTGGGATAGCTCTGAGGAACACTGATTATTATAGTAGCGATAGAATAGCGAGAGAGATGCAACATTGCGGCGGAGAGAGAGAGATTGCAGAGAGTTGGTGAGTGGACGGGAGTTAATGATACGAAAGGCCTTCCTTTCAACTTTTTCTAGGAGAGCAGTGTGAGAGGAACCTCCCCACACATGTGAACAATACTCAATACAAGGGCGCACTATGCCCCTGTACAGAGCAAGAAGCTGTGCAGGGGAAAAGAACCCCCTAAGGCGGTTGAGCACACCCAGCTTCTGGGATGCCTTAGCAAGACTGGTAATATGGTCCTTCCAAATGAGAGCAGAAGAAAAAGAGACACCAAGAATATTGAGAGAAGATGAAGGGTTGATTTTTGTATTGTTGAAGAATAAGGGATAGTCCGCTGGGAGATCCTGACAGGTAGATAGATGGAGAAATTGGGTTTTGGAAGCATTAAAGTTAACAAGGTTTTCTCTGCCCCAATTGGAAATAGTATTTAGATCAGAATTTAAGAGTTCTATGGCTTCATTACCTTTGTCGTTGAGGGATTGCTGGCTGGGGCGTTCTGAAAAACTAATGGAGTAGTGCAAGGTTGAGTCGTCTGCGTATGAATGGATGGGAATTAAGGTACAGTTAAGGAGATCATTTATAAAAATTAGAAAGAGAATAGGAGATAGGACAGAGCCCTGAGGAACACCGGAGTTTATAGAGTGAGGAAGTGAACAATGGCCGTCCACAACCGCGGCTATGGAACGGCCGGAAAGGAAATTAGAGACAAAGGCACAGATGGAGGGATAGAAACCGAAGGAGGGTAGTTTAGAAATTAAAGATTTATGCCAGACTCTATCGAAGGCTTTCGATATGTCTAGTGCAATAGAAAAAGTCTCACCGAAGTCCCGAAAGGAGGATGACCAAGAGTTAGTAAGATATGAAAGAAGATCACCAGTAGAGCGACCCTTAAGGAAGCCATACTGGCGATCTGAGAGCAGATTATGAGAAGAGAAATGCTTAAGAAATTTGGAAGCAAGAATAGTTTCAAAAACTTTAGAAAGACAAGAGATAAGAGCAATTGGACGATAGTTGGAGGGTTGAGAGCGGTCACCCTTCTTTGGGACAGGTTGAATGTGAGCAAACTTCCAGCATGAAGGGAAGACGTTAGAGGATAGACAGAGACGAAAGAGTTTGCCTAGGCAGGGAGTCAGCACGGAAGCACAGTTTTTGAGAACAACAGGAGGAACACCGTCCGGACCGTACGCCTTATTAGTGTTAAGCCCAGAGAGGGTAGAAAGTACATCTTTAGAAGAGATTAGGATATTAGGCATAAGTAAGAGAGAGGAGGGCGGAGAGGGAGGAATAGCACCGGAATCATCCAAGGTGGAGTTTCTAGCAAAAGTTTGAGCGAAGAGTTTAGCTTTGTCAGAGGAAGAAGTGATGGTTGTGCCATCAGAGTGGGAAAGGGGAGGGAAAGACGAGAAAGAGAAATTGTTGGAGAGGTTTTTGGCTAGATGCCAGAAAGCTTGGGAAGAGCTAGAGTTGGATAGTTCAGTGCACTTATTATTGATGAAAGAGTGTTTGGCAAGTCGAAGAACAGATTTGGCTTGATTCCGGGCAGAAACATATGAAGAATGAGAGTCTGGAGTTTTAAGGCGTCGGTACCGTTTGAATGCTTCCTCCTTATTGCGGACAGCAGTAGAACAGGCGTGAGTAAACCAAGATTTTTTAGCATTAGTCTGAGAGAAAGAGAATGGAATGTATGCTTCCATGCCCGATAGGATTACCTCGGTAATGCGTTCAGCACTCTCCGAGGGTCCTCGGCCATGGAAGCAGAAATCATTCCATGGGAAATCAAAGAAGTACTGCCGAAGAGCCTCCCAGTCGGCAGCGCCAAAGTGCCACAAGCGCCGCCGGCTAGGAGGATCGGGTGGCTGTACTGGAGAGATAGGACAGGTGACAGAGATAAGTTTATGGTCGGAGGAGCCCAAAGGAGAGAAAAGATCGACAGTATAAGAAGAAGGGTTAGAAGTTAGAAACAGGTCAAGAATGTTGGGCCGATCTCCGATGCGATCCGGGATACGGGTGGGTTGCTGAACTAACTGCTCTAGGTCATTTAGGATAGAAAAGACGTAGGCTTGTTCACCAGGTGGATCAGTAGTGTGAGAGGAGAGCCAATGGCGGTGGTGAACGTTGAAATCTCCTAAGATGGAGATTTCTGAGAAAGGAGAAATGGATAGAATGTGTTCCACTGTAGAGTTTAGATAGTCAAAGAATTTGGGAAAGTTGGTAGAGTTAGGGGAAAGATAGACAGCACAGAAATATTTAGTAAGAGAATGACAGGAAAGTTTGAGCCATAAAGTTGAGAATTCAGAGGAGTCGAAATCGGGAACACGAGAACAAGTGAGTTTGTTGTGCACATATGCACAACATCCGCCTTTGGCTTTGAAACTAGGATAGAGAAAGTAGGAGGATACAGAGAAGGGGTTGCTGGATGTTGCTACAGACACCTGAGTTTCGGTGAGGAAGAGAAGATCAGGTTTGTAGGAGGAGAGATGGTGCTCAACAGAGTGAAAGTTAGAGGAAAGTCCGCGAATGTTGCAGAAATTAATAGAAAGAGTAACAGGCCGAGGCTTTTAAATTTTTACTTATAATTTAAATTATCCTCCAAACACAATTTAAAGTATACTATAGCTTTGTGTATGTTACCTTGAACTTTATTTAATATTATTATTTCACCATCATCATGTTACGATGAACACTGGAAACACACACACATTATATAATATATATAAAGGGTTCTTAAAGGTAAACAAAACATGCATAATATATATTTATTCAATCAATATGATCTCCACCCACCAGCTGCATTAACTACCTCCTGTATTCTCGTTGGAACAGATTTTAACAATGTCCAGCCTATATTAGGGCGGTGACGTATACCTCCCCCCCCCCCCCCCCCCTCTCGCCCCTCCCAAACACACACCCGATCCCACTCCTCCCGCCCTTTCCTCTCCTAACCTGGCCCACATTTCACTCCATGATATGATGGCCCACAAATTATCTATGGGGTTCATGTCACACCCTCTTGTGAACCAGCTAAACCCCGGAAGGGGTCAGGTCAGGTGAAGGTATTGAGAGATAAGCCTTTACAACGGCACTTCATAGCTACTTTCTACTTTTACTATGTTCTGAAGAGGGAAAAAGGGGTGTTGGTGAGAGAGGAAGCTGTTGTAGTGGCTTTGCTATGTGTGTTATTAGTCTGTATACGTCGTAAGGCTCAGGATGGCCATGGCACACACTGAAGACAGCAGCATTTCCTCAATAATGCTAATATATACCTTTACTAGTTTGCCTGGACCAGTGTGTGTGTGTGTGTGTGTGTGCGTTTTATGTTATCATGTGTGAGTGTTTTGTGCCCATTGCGTTGTATGTGGTCATGTGTGTGATGTGCGTTTTATGTTATCGGGTGCGTGCGTGTGTGTTTGTGTGGTTTGTATCCAGTGTGAGTGTGGGTGTGGGTGGGTTGGTGCTTGCATGTGATGGACAGAGGAGAGAGATTGAAGTGCCGTCTCCCCAAACAATACAAATTGTGGAGGTCATAAGTATAATAGTATGTATTATCCAATTTATTCCATAAGCCAACACAAATAACTTAAATCCTAAGTGTTATTGTTACACTTTATATATATATAGATATATATTGAGATATATATCACAAATACACGTGAGCCACTAAATGTTTCTAGTCTCTCAGTGGGGATCGAACCATCGACCATCAGGACGATAGCCGACGCTTTAATCAATTACACCACGGCAGTCTACACTGAGAGACTAGAAACATATATATATATATATATATATATATATATATTTTATATATATATAAACAAATAGACGTGTTCTTCGGGAATCGTAGCTTAAGTCGGAATGGGAACTAGCGAGGCAGTGAGCAACAGGTGTTGTTCGCTGCCTCGCTAGTTATTCTATTCCTAATCAATATGTTTGTTATTTTTGTCATCCATAAATTTTGTTGTAATATTTCATTAATCGATTTTAGGAGTAGAATTGGTTGGATAGAACATATAATTATGTATATGTTCAATACAATCGCTTAGTATTCTGCGTATTTTAGAGGGTATCATTACGTCCTTAAAGAGAGAGCGAGAGAGAGAGAGAGAGAGAGAGAGAGAGAGAGAGAGAGAAAGAAAGAGAGTTAGAGAGAGAGAGACAGAGAAAGAAAGAGAGATAGAGAGAGAGAGAGAGAGAGGTGAGGGAGGGGAGAGGAAGCGGGTGAAGAAGAAGAGATTGGGTTGAAAGGGAAGAGGGGGAAGAGAGGGGAATTGGAAGTGCTTACTTTTGATGTGTTCGCCATCTTCTAGCGGCACCGAGGAGCGCGACGCCCTCGTTATGGGTGGTGATTTGGTGCAGCAGACTGTTTGAAGCGACAGCTCGCTCCCTTGCGAAGATGGGCTCGTCTGGCACTTTTTGCAGTTCGACATCGAGGGCTCCCTTGAAGTTGTCTAACGTGACATCCCACAGGTCTCTTACTCGCCGTGGGAGTTTGTTGAAGAGACGTGGGCTTCTGTGTGATAACCAGCTATCTCGCAGAGAGGCCATAGCACCCTGTATGCATTCGGGGGATATCGCATTCCCAGCCTCTCCTATCACTGAATTTCATGACTATCGGAGTATATAAGTTTGGTACTAAACCCTCTGCGATTTTCCACGTGTATAGTATTAAGTAACGTTCTCTTCTATGTTCCAGCGAGTACAGTTTCAGTGCTCTTAAACGCTCCCAATAGTGTAGCTGTTTTACCGAACTTATCTGCGAATGTGAAATTTCTTTGTACACTCTCTAAGTCATTTATTTCACATGCCTTGTATAGGGATGTTAATACACTACAGTATTCAAGCTGCGGTAGCACTAGAGAGTGCGAAAGGTTAGAATTCTTGATTGTCTGTATATTAAATTCCATAAAAAACGCAACACCTGATGTGTGTTACTTTTTTGTGATCCAGCATGGGCTAATCTTAATATAGCCCGTGTGTTGTGTTAAAATAAACTTATTCTGTGTGCTGTTCTCGAACACACACACATACCAGTTTGACTACTTCTTCCAACCTCTACATTAACCCCGCCCCCTTTTATTAGAAGCGATTAAAGGGCCATCTATTAAGAGGTAAGTGAACTAGCACATTGCATTCAGGCCAAGACAACAGTTCTGTCGTAGACTGTACATATTGTGAAGTATTTGTTGAAATTTGTAGTACTGGCAATGATAACATTGGTTCGGCTCGGATCGGTTGCTGGTCTGGGAGAGAGCCACTTGCAATGCCTCCCATTTGTTTGGTTTCATTTATTTATCTAGTGGTTATGCTTTGTGCTTTTCTCTTAACTTCCAAAATTCCAAAATTACAAATTTAACTTCTTCTTTGTCTATGTCTCTATTAAACAATAATTTGACAGTCCAATTATCATTATAAAGTTGCACAAATAGCCTGTTTGTGTTTCAGATTCCCTGATAACGTGGGTAGTACTGTTGTCATGGGCTATTGAATGTGACGGTAGTACATTTTATATTGTACTTAACCCCTATCGGGAATTTAGATAAAGAGGTTAAATTACATATCACTGGTACATGAAATATCCCAACAAATAGTTATAATATAATTACCAACGAGGTATTCGATGGGTGTAATCCAGTCCCCCACACGCGGCTAATTCAATTGCATGACATGTAGGAATGTTCACATAATACAATATCGATACAATGAACTTAGCTTAGAGGAGTGAGGACTGGTGATGTAAGACTGTTGTTATATTGTTATTAGTTGTAGCACATGGTGGAACTGTGGGTTGAGTCAGGGCGGGGGAGGAGATGTTGACTGTACGGTGTTGTTTGAGAGACTAAAGGGCCGGCCTCCGATCGCTTCGCGAAATTACATATGGCTGCCGGCTCATAATAATTATAACCCATAACTTGGTTTCATAATACATCTAGAGCTGATGTAGATATTTATACATTACCGTTAATATTTAACCTAACTTAAGAATAAACTACAATACACAAAGAACCAGCCGAAATCGTACAAGCGATACGATACCGCCAAATTCAAATGTCCTATTGGACCAAAACCTGTCGGGATCATTACCCTATTCCCGACATATTGCCCGCCACCAAAAATGATATACAGGAACAAAAAAAAGGACATCGAAGTCAAAGATCACCTTGTTGGATCTTTGATCTCCAAAGATCCACGGAACTCATAGCCGTCCTCCTTTTGGGACGAGCGCCACCTGAAGCCTGAGGAGGATCATCCTACATCATCTGCTGCCCCACCTTGAGAAGCACTGTCACCAGCACTCTCCCGCGGAGGGGTATCAGTAGAGCCGCCAGGATAATCCGGCACGTCTACATCCTGCTCCAAGGGATATAACCTCACGACTGGGCGAGTAGTAACCCCAGTCGAAGTTCGTATTTTAGCAACCCTTATAAGACCATCAATGCCCTGGAACAAATCGATAATCCTCCCAAGTTTCCAAAATAACCTAGGACGCTCATCATGAATCAGGACGATATCCCCGATACGAGGCCATCGTTGATTCGTCCCTTTGATCTTATGAGAGTGACGCTCGCGAAGAGACAGCAAATATTCTTGGGTCCACCGTTTCCATAGATCGTCGGACACCTTGTTTACATACTGGAAGCGACGACGTGTGGCGTCAGCATTGCTGAACGTAGGGTCATGCAGATCTTCGTCATTTACGGACGATCTAGGAAAGGTATTAAGGGTTCGTCCACGTGTCATCATGGAAGGCGAAATGGGTAAGAGGTAATCAACATCTGCCGAGGTATAGGTCAAGGGCCTGTCGTTCACTAACATCTCAATCTCTATTAAGATGGTTTGCAACTCCCGTCTGGTCACCAGTGCCCTTCCTAATACCTTCTTCAAGGCAGATTTGACGATACCGATTGTTCTCTCCCAAATCGCCCCGAACCATGGTGCCGTGCTGGTATAAATCTCCACTGACAACCCTTTCCAGTGAGGGTAGCCACAACCTGCGGGTCATCCATTAAACTCTGGAGATATTTAGAGGCCCCGACAAAACAAGTCGCATTATCGCTCATAATAATTTGAGAGAAAACCATTGCGGCCTGCAAAGCGTCTTAGAGTATGCAAAAACCCCTCCACTGGATAGGTCGTCAATCAATTTCAATATGAATCGCTCTGGTTACCGCACATGTGAATAGGACGGCATATACCTTTATGATATTACCGGGCGATTCTCTAACATGAAATCGCTCCGGTGTAGTCTACCCCGGTTACCTGAAATGGTTCAGTCCTTTGTACCCTGAACTCAGGCAAGGGAGGTAGATCAACTGGGGAGTAAGGCTTACCCTGTAATCTTTTACAGATAGTACAGCTATTGTGGATCCCTTTAATTACTTGTCGCATCTTAGGGATCCACCAACGTTGTCGCTGATACGCCAGAACATAATTTACGACAAAATGTAGGCAGGTCATATGGCATTGGCGAATCAACAGTTTGGTAATCAAATGAGAGGAGGCTAAGGAGGACAGGATATTTCGCAGAATCAATAATGTCCGCCTTTTGTATCCTGCCTCTACACTTAATTATGCCTCCTTCCATATATAATCCTAGCTGCCTCATTAAGTTTGAGGGTTTGGCCTTTGACTCCTTGCTCAGGATTCAATGTTCAGTAGGATAAGATTCCTTTTGTACTAAACATATTAGTTTTGCTTCTGCTGATCTCAATTCATGGAGTCTGATATGCTTCGAATCTTCACTAAGGAAAGACCCGTGAGCCCGACTTCTCATGTTGTTAATGAAACGGTATATCCATGCAAATACCCGTATTACTTGATCATAGCTGCCGTAACGTTCCCACTCTACCAACTTGTTATCCTGATGTGTAGTACTCACATTCGAACTACTTAACACATCATCTTGGGGCCGACTTGAAGGATCAGATATGTATTCCCTGAAATCCTGAGGCCACTCGGTTGGAGATGTAAGCCATGGAGGTCTATGTCACCAAATAGAGGAAGAGATAAACTGCTGTGCGAGATCCCCCGGGAAATTATGTCACTGGGGTTATCCCTGGTGCTCACATAGCGAAATGTAGCTGTAGGAACTAAGTTATGAATCTCATCAGTGCGATTAGAAACATAAACAGGTAACACTTTCTGGCTGTGTACCCATGAAAGCGCTATTTGACTGTCGCTCCAGACATAGACGTTATTAATCTGTAGTATGTCTGTATAAGCATCCAGTTGTAAACTTTATTAGACGAGCAGACAGAAGCAATGCAGTAAGTGCTAATTTAGGAACTGTAATCTTCTTTATAGGTGCTACTTTGGCCTTCGCTAAAGCCAGCGTCGCTTCACTACCATTACATATGTATATGGCAGTACCGTACGCACTATTACTAGCATCAGAAAAGGCATGTAGATCCACCTGGTGACCACCAATAACCTGACGAGGAAGTTGGACCTCGCAACATGGGGAAAGGTCCGACCGAATCAACCGCCAAGTATCCTGCAACTCAATCGGGAGGGGCGTGTCCCAATCTAGTTTTAACCGCCACAGTTGCTGTAAAAACATACGAGCACGGATTGTAACAGGCAGCAAAAAACCTAGGGGATCAAACAACCTCGCTGACAAGATTAAGCAGTTTCGCTTGGTCATAAGCTCACTGCCGCATGGGGTGTGACAGAAGGATATACAATCTGTGGTAGTGTCCCATTTGTGGCCTAAAAACTTCACCTCACTATGCTCAGTAGCTACACTGTCAGAAGCAAATTGACCTTTCAAAAGATCACTATTAGGGGCCCATTATGTTAAGTATAAATGAGGCTTGGCAAATATATCACGGATCTCCCAGCATCGCGTGAGCAATAAATCTTCATTGTCTCCGGTCCCTTGAAGATTGTCAAATAGATCCCCTGCTTGATCTCATTCTTGAAGTCAGGATCTAGTCCAGCCTCCTCAAGATGACGCAAGATAGTAGCGTTGAGAAGGAACTGGGAACAGGTCGCCCCGAATAAGACGACTCTGAACCTGTAGACCAGGTACTCCGAATCTAGATCCATTGGGTCCCGTGGCCATAAAAAATCTGTCGAGTCCCTGTCTTCACGATGGAGTTGAAGCATCAGGAAGGCCTTCTCAATATCGGCGACCCATGCAAACTTATGACATCTGAAGCGCAACATAATTTGCGCTAGATCAGAGACCAGGGACGGACCCGTGTACAGACAATCATTCAGGCTATAGGAGCGATCACTGGATTTTAGCAGAGCAGTCATACACAATACGAACCGGAGTGGTGGAACTGTCTTTGTTAATCCCCTGGTGAGCAAAGGTATGGGTGTTATCCCCCTACTCAGAGATCTACTCTCTCCACAAATCCACGTTGTACCTGCTCGGCCAAAACTGCCGCATAAGTCTCGCAATAACTTGGATCCTTGACAAACTGCTTCTGAAGGCCACGTAACCTACCAAGTGCTAGATGGAAATTAGTAGGTAATTTACTCTTGTTATCATTCCAAGGGAGCCTTACCACATACTGACCTCTGCCAGAGTCATACGTTACATTCTCTTCATACGAGCTTAACGCTAGCTTGGACTCACGATCAAGTTCATGTGGGTCAATTCCAATATTGTCCAAGTCTTATCTATATCAGTACATGTATTATCAGGCACATTTGGCCTAATATATTTATCTATGGGGCTTACTGCTACCTTGAGGACCGTAACCACCTCCACCTGTGTGTCTTGAGAGGAAGTGGCATAGGATCCAGAAAAGGCATAACCTTGGATCGTGGGGAGCATGATTAGCTTATCTACCCGCCGTATCCAGGGTGAACCAGGTCGTAGTAATAATCCGCTCCGACCAGTAGCATAATACCATTGTTAGCAGAGAGTTGATCATCAGCCAGTTTATACCCCTTGCTTCTGAGATATTTCAAATGTGGTTGAAACTCTGATGCTATATAGAAACTGGGTAGTGTGTCGACCACAACAGCCTTGATGGGACATACCTTTTTTCTATAAACATATGAAATCTCCACAATATCATAGTCACTGGAATCTATGTCACCAGTGAAACCATGGAGACGCAATTCTCTTGACCCTTGCTGGTACACTTGAGCTGGGGTCATGATGACCGCAGACCGAATGACCTCTGTGTGCGGTCAAGTAAGGTGCGGTACATGATAGTATTATTATTACTCCCCACTACTGGCAGCATCATAGTAGGAAGCAATTGACATTCTCGAGAAGCAATGGACCTGGCCGATACTTTATCACCCTCGCGCTTACTTTTCTCATGTGCCTCTTTGGGGGTTCTCCCCTTTTATTGTCCGTCGTGCCGATCAGACTGGGTTTGTCGCAAAGGGAAAACCAATGTTTCCCCTTGCAATACTTACAAGGTTTGATGTAGGAATTGCAGTGCAGGTACTGTTGAAGTGGTCTCTTGCCCAGACAGCTGGTACATAACTTAAGCGATTTAGCCTTGCTCATCTTCGGTGTGTAGCCTTAGGATACTTAGGACACTGATCCCACAGATTGACCGTGGACACTGCAACAACTTGCAACCTAATGGTATTGGCCTTTTCTGTTGAGGAGATAGTCTGTACCGGGAAAGCTGCAGTAGATGGCGACATCTCCACTTGTCGGTAGTGTCCAGTACTCTCCATATTGAAGACTTCAGTCTGGTACACCTGCAACCCAACGCTTCCAAGTTTAGTGGAGAGTCGCTTAGTTGTCGTCGTAAGAATTTCCCTTAAGGGAGAGGGTATCTTATTCAAGATATTCACACTAAATATCTCCTCCCTTGGTGACGGCCATTGTCCTCCATAAATCGGAGGGAGGCTCTCAAAGGAGGCATAATCGTACTCCTTTAGGTCCGCCACATCCATAGGGATGGAGGATTCGAGTGTTGAGAATTTGGTAATTAAAGCGGTCTTGATGACTTCCACTCTCCCGTAAGTTCTCTTCAGCAACTCCACTGCAGACTCGTAGCTGGTAGCTTCTAGCTTGTACCCATCGGGGGGACTAACTTCACTGCCCTCCCCTTTCAATGGGACCCACGGTAGATATGTGAACCTTTGGATGGATGTGAGTGTTGATTATGATGGACGGAACACTCAAAAATATCCCAACATCCAGTCCAGGTAGCCGAAATCCCCGGACAAAGGTAGGCACAAGTAAGCTTCGGCAGGTTTAAAACCAGTCGCCTTTTGGTGTACCGGTATCCTAACAGAGGTTGATTCTTGGGTGGAAGATAGTCTGGCTAAGGCTCTGTATTAACATTCTCAAAGTACTCAAGAATCTGCCGACATTTCTTCTTCCACATCTGTCAGTAACTGTCGTAAACCAGTATACCTGCTGAGCATAACTATCATAAGTAGCTAGCGATGTTAGTAACCAGTAGCAAATTTACCCTTTATTTGATCAGCCGTGGCAACTTATTAAAAATTCATCAAGATCTCTTTAAACATCTTATTTTTTACAAAAACTTCCCTTCATCCCTCCCTTTAAGAATCTTAAGTTTCTTTAAAATCTGTCATCGTTAAGGTCTAATTTTTTAAGCAACTTAACACTACAATGAGGTCAGACTACAAACCGTTAATCGCTTAGGAATCAAACAGCGGCAAACCCCCCTTACTTAATAAATTACTCAAAAGAATTACATCTACCTACAGTCCCCTTAATATAAACTAACGAAAAGAATTATCTGACTAGACAAAAGAATTAAATACTAACTCATTAAAAGAAAGGGTAAGGTGAAGCACTAATTATTGTAAGCCCTTTATAGGGTAAGTCCTAGTTGGTTAAGCTACAATCATGAGGTCTGACTATTAACCGTCAATCGCTTAGGCAATTTAACAAAGACCGACACTCAGGGACCGCCACTTTAAGCAAGAGGCCTAGGCTATGGTATGAAATTTAAAGATAAAAGGTCACATGTAGAAACCCTCCCCACTAGCAAAATTACGAACGAGTCCCACAATGGACCACAACACAACTAACACCACAGGTCACACACACCAAAGCGAATGAATAGCCACCACAGACACCTGCAGGCCTAGAATGCCTAGCCTAGCCTAAGAGCGCAAAATGGGGACGACGACGAAACCTACCCCTACCCCAATTGTGCAGCCCAGCTAACCCACCAAAAAAACGCCAAGGGAACACACGCCCAAAAAAACCCTGGAAACTAGTCCCAAAAAAGAGCTAGAGACGGCGCTCTAGACGGTAAAACACGAGGGAAGAAGCTGAAGAGGACCTAAACTAGGGTAAATGGCCAGGCGGCCAACAACGCGCGAGGCGGCAGCCAATTTGTAAGCCCAAAAGCGTCAAGGAAGCAAACAAAACGGTACTACGGTAAGGAAGCTGTAGGTCACGAAGGACCAATATGTATCGGGAATTTAGATAAAGAGGTTAAATTACATATCACTGGTACATGAAAGATACCAACAAATAGTTATAATAGAATTACCAACGAGGTATTCGATGGGTGTAATCCAGTCCCTCCCCACACGCGGCTAGTCCAATTGCATGAAAAAGCATGGTATGAATGTTTCACATAATACAATATCGATACAATGAACTTAGCTTGAGGAGTGAGGACTGGTGATGTAAGACTGTTGTTAATATTGTTTGATTAGTTTGTAGCGACATGGTGAACGGTGGGTTGAGTCAGGGCCGGGTAGGAGATGTTGACTGTACGGTGTTGTTTGAGAGACCGTAAAGGGCCGGCCGCCTATCGCTTCGCGAATTTACATATGGCTGCCGGCTCATAATAATTATAACCCCTAACTTGGGTGCATAATACATCTAGAGCGGAGGTATATATATATACATTACAGTTAATATTTCACCTAACTTAAGAATAACCTACAATACACAAAGAACCAGCCGAAATCGTACAAGCACTACGATACCGCCAAATTCAAAAAAAAAAAATGTTCCCTAGTGGACCAAAACCTGTCGGGATCATTACACGAGTCCCGACAACCCCTTTTGAGGAGTTGAGGATCCCCTCGTGCCACTTACAGGGTACGGTTTTGACCCGAGATGTTGACCGTTACAGCATTGACGGGGCGCCGGCATGTTGCAACCGTGGTACAAGCTGGCCCGTCGTGGCTACGACGTTGTCCACGCGTCGAGGCGTCGTCGTCAAACGCTGCGTACATCATGTCACTGTCACTTGCCGATGTACCAATTTGTGTACCTCGGGGTACATCGGGACCAACATCGTGATGGTGTGTGAAAGTGGCTTAAAGCCACTTTCACACATTCACATGTTGGTCCCGAAGTACCCGAGTTGAATAGCGGGGACACAACGTGGTGCAATCCCCAACGTGTGTCGGGGTCGTCGGGGAGCGTCTTGTTACCCTCGGTGCGGGACGTGGCAAATCGAGTCTTGGCCACCAAAGGTGTTGGATTTGGTCAAAAATTTCGCACGATGGA
>CM064553.1:2204749-2247588 GCA_032716605.1 Paralithodes platypus | reverse complement strand
CTTGATCATTAATTCTACCTGATCGTCCCCCGCTCGTTATCACTCTCACACACTCTATCTCTCTTTCTCCTCCATCCTTCTTTTCTATCATCTTATCGTTCCTTCTTATTAATTCTTGCTGATCGTTTTTCTCTCAGTCTCTCTCTCCTCTATCTCTCTCTCCCTCTCTAATTCTTTTCTATCTTCTTATCGTTCCTTCTCATTAATTCTTGCTGATCGTCTTGCTGACTTAATTTGAACATTTTCGATAAAATGCCTGCTCGCTATCGCTCGCCAGGAAAAAATCAACACCTGGATGGCAATAAACGTCTTAATACAGTTGGCTGAATGGGACCGAATGGATACAACCAGAGAAAGAGAGGAAAAGTAGAAAACATAAGCAGGTCACCCCTTTAAGCCGATGTCACACAAACACTTTTTCCGACAGTTATTTTCAGGCAACACGATTGTATTCAGCTTGGTAAGGATGACTACCCATAAAAAAGATATAGGCCATCTCAATCAATCCTTTAGCTACCATACATCCTTCCTAAGCTTCATAAGATCGTCTTAATCTAGCGAAAGGGATGAAAAAGACATCGCCGTTATAAAAGGCGTTAAAATACGCTTCATTCATTCGGTTTGCCTATATTAAGGGGGGTGACTTGCTTTTGTTCTCTCCTTTTCTCCCTCTCTCTGGGTTGTATCCATTCGGCCCATTCAGCCTACTGTTTTAAGGACATTTATCCCCATCCAGGTGTCGATTTTTTTCTTGACGAGCCATAGCGAGCCAGCATTGTATGAAGAAATCCGGTCGGAAAAAAAATTCTATCGAAAAATGTAAACATTTAGCCTGCTGTCAAAAACCTATTTAAAAATTGCTGGCTCGCTACCGCTCGCCAGGAAAAAAAATATCAACTCCTGGATGGGGATAAACGTCTTAAAACAGTAGGCTGAATGGGACCGAATGGATACAAGCCAGAGAAAGAGAAAAAAGGCAGATCACCCCCCGTAATGCTTGTATTACTGCTACTACTACTACTGATAATAATAATAAATAACAATGATACAAATAATAATACATATATTAAGGTGTGTTACCTTAATTACCTCTAATGTACCTATATTTTGATTCTCTATCATCCGTTCAACCTTGGGTGGGCACTTGTTACAAGCAGCTTTGTCTTTTGTCTCCTTCATGCACATAGAAAATAATTGTGGAGACTTTACATAATACCTGTGATAACGAGGTATGATCAGCTGTTATTAAGAACCCACCTTTATTGTGGCAATGATTGTTTAATGAAGAATGTAGTTGATGGTGGAAGAATGTAGTTGTTGGTGCTGTTAGTGACTGTGTGATGATAGTGTGGTGTTTGTGTGGTGATAGTGGTGACAGTAGGATGTTTAGACCCTTCACCACCAATTACGTAAATTGTCCTCATATGCTGGGTACCATTACACGATTGTTTTTAGTTGTAATCCACCTGTTACAACTCAGATGGATACTAATAGGATCTCAATAAACACTCTTAGTAACGTCATAGGTCCTTCTTAAACTGCATAAAATCATCTATGTTAGCCAGAATCATAGGTAAAATGGTGTCATGTTGCTGAAGTTAGTTAAGGATTATGATGTGATGCTTGGCTGGTAGGGATTGTCAACCATAACAATTTCTATTCAAGGAAGTATATCACTGGAAACGAATTTAAGAATATATTTGTCTATACAACTACAACACTATATATACTATTTATTGAAAAGCAAATGGCACCCATAAATGCATCCAGATAGGTATAACTGCAAAGATAAAAACATTAGGGGGGGGGGGGGGTCCGTTAATTTATATTAGTGACTGTACGCTCGAGGAAAAATACAATCTTTACACTGGTGAGCTGAATATATATTTGTGTGAACGGAATGACGCACATGAAACATAGGCTACGTCTGTACTGTATTATCACAGGATTTCGACCCACTTCCAGAATGCTGTGAGCGTTAGTGTAAAGATTGATTCTTTCTTGAGAGTACAGTCTACTACAGAACTGCTGTCTTGGCCTGAGGCAATGTGCTAGTTCAATTGCCTTTTAATAGATGGCCCTTTAATCGCTTCTAATAAAGGGGGGCGGGGTTATTATAGATGTTGGAAGGAGGAGTCAAACGTGTGTGTGTATGTGTGTGTGTTCGCGAACAGCACACAGAATAAGTTTATTTTAACATAAACACACAGGCTATATTATAAGATTAGATCATGCTGGATCACAAATAAGTAACACACATCAGGTGTTGTGTTATTTATGGAATTTAATATACAGACAATCAAGTTTCTATCCTTCGCACTTCCCATGCCCCCCTCCTCCCCGTTTTTTGCCTTCGCCTAACTCCCCCCTTCTCTCTGTTTCTCTCCCCCTTCTCTCTCCTAACCGAAAACATAATTTTCCTCATCATCCTGTTCAAAGCTCTCCATAAAAAATACTTTGGTGTTTTAATAATACTGTTGTGTTTACCTTTACTGGTTCTCAATTATTAACTCGTATTCTATTCATTACCGTATACAATTTGTTATAGAAAATAAATAGATATGCTCCGTTGCAATACCTCTCAAAGTTACCAACCTTGGCGTCCTGGTTAGTGTGAACAATCGTATAAATATATAAGTAATTGAAACGGTATGTTACAATCCACGCATCAAGACAAGTTGGATCACATTGTAATCTAGCTTGGAGCAAATTATAACCAAGTATATATATCATAAAGACAATATAATATCGGCTCAGTTAGAGAAAACACTTTAGATGAGCCGAAATGTGTTTCTTTGTAATAAAAACAAATATTTATATTAGAGTAAAAAATAATGTCCATACCACTATTCACAGCAGTGTGGTTGACCAATTCATAATCTACCTTAACATATATTATGACACGCTATGTTTATTGCATTATACTTTTGTCAGTGGATTCTTAATTACTAGCTTAATTTCTGTGACTTCCCACTATCAGTAAAGAGTTCGGCGCTACCCATTGTAATGATTTACTATAAAGAATGTCATCGAAATTAACAATTAACGGTAATCCAAGCAATCTGGTTATGTTGTTTAAAAAAAAAAAAAAAAAAAAAAAAAATTCTATGTGATTGAGGGAGGCAAAAGGCATAACTGCCTATAGCGAGTGCCTCCCCCATAGTTGAAAGAGTGACAGGGCCAAAATCAAGGGACGTTCGAGCCAAAATGCCTGGACACACGGAGTTTGAAGCAATTTAAGTCATAGGAAGAGGGAAAGACTGATTCTGGGAGAGAGTTCCAGAGCTCAGCTGTTGAGTAGAAGAAAGTTTGAGAGTAACGTTTCACTCTTGGGTTGGAGAGTTGCACAGAGTAGGGGTGGGATTGAGTTGCAAGACGGGTACCACGTGCCCTACGTAAAGGAGGTGGTATGCACTGGGATAGCTCTGAGGAACACTGATTATTATAGTAGCGATAGAATAGCGAGAGAGATGCAACATTGCGGCGGAGAGAGAGAGATTGCAGAGAGTTGGTGAGTGGACGGGAGTTAATGATACGAAAGGCCTTCCTTTCAACTTTTTCTAGGAGAGCAGTTGTGAGAGGAACCTCCCCACACATGTGAACAATACTCAATACAAGGGCGCACTATGCCCCTGTACAGAGCAAGAAGCTGTGCAGGGGAAAAGAACCCCCTAAGGCGGTTGAGCACACCCAGCTTCTGGGATGCTGCCTTAGCAAGACTGGTAATATGGTCCTTCCAAATGAGAGCAGAAGAAAAAGAGACACCAAGAATATTGAGAGAAGATGAAGGGTTGATTTTTGTATTGTTGAAGAATAAGGGATAGTCCGCTGGGAGATCCTGACGGTTAGATAGATGGAGAAATTGGGTTTTGGAAGCATTAAAGTTTAACAAGGTTTTCTCTGCCCCAATTGGAAATAGTATTTAGATCAGAATTTAAGAGTTCTATGGCTTCATTACCTTTGTCGTTGAGGGATTGCTGGCTGGGGCGTTCTGAAAAACTAATGGAGTAGTGCAAGGTTGAGTCGTCTGCGTATGAATGGATGGGAATTAAGGTACAGTTAAGGAGATCATTTATAAAAATTAGAAAGAGAATAGGAGATAGGACAGAGCCCTGAGGAACACCGGAGTTTATAGAGTGAGGAAGTGAACAATGGCCGTCCACAACCGCGGCTATGGAACGGCCGGAAAGGAAATTAGAGACAAAGGCACAGATGGAGGGATAGAAACCGAAGGAGGGTAGTTTAGAAATTAAAGATTTATGCCAGACTCTATCGAAGGCTTTCGATATGTCTAGTGCAATAGAAAAAGTCTCACCGAAGTCCCGAAAGGAGGATGACCAAGAGTTAGTAAGATATGAAAGAAGATCACCAGTAGAGCGACCCTTAAGGAAGCCATACTGGCGATCTGAGAGCAGATTATGAGAAGAGAAATGCTTAAGAAATTTGGAAGCAAGAATAGTTTCAAAAACTTTAGAAAGACAAGAGATAAGAGCAATTGGACGATAGTTGGAGGGTTGAGAGCGGTCACCCTTCTTTGGGACAGGTTGAATGTGAGCAAACTTCCAGCATGAAGGGAAGACGTTAGAGGATAGACAGAGACGAAAGAGTTTGCCTAGGCAGGGAGTCAGCACGGAAGCACAGTTTTTGAGAACAACAGGAGGAACACCGTCCGGACCGTACGCCTTATTAGTGTTAAGCCCAGAGAGGGTAGAAAGTACATCTTTAGAAGAGATTAGGATATTAGGCATAAGTAAGAGAGAGGAGGGCGGAGAGGGAGGAATAGCACCGGAATCATCCAAGGTGGAGTTTCTAGCAAAAGTTTGAGCGAAGAGTTTAGCTTTGTCAGAGGAAGAAGTGATGGTTGTGCCATCAGAGTGGGAAAGGGGAGGGAAAGACGAGAAAGAGAAATTGTTGGAGAGGTTTTTGGCTAGATGCCAGAAAGCTTGGGAAGAGCTAGAGTTGGATAGTTCAGTGCACTTATTATTGATGAAAGAGTGTTTGGCAAGTCGAAGAACAGATTTGGCTTGATTCCGGGCAGAAACATATGAAGAATGAGAGTCTGGAGTTTTAAGGCGTCGGTACCGTTTGAATGCTTCCTCCTTATTGCGGACAGCAGTAGAACAGGCGTGAGTAAACCAAGATTTTTTAGCATTAGTCTGAGAGAAAGAGAATGGAATGTATGCTTCCCATGCCCGATAGGATTACCTCGGTAATGCGTTCAGCACTCTCCGAGGGTCCTCGGCCATGGAAGCAGAAATCATTCCATGGGAAATCAAAGAAGTACTGCCGAAGAGCCTCCCAGTCGGCAGCGCCAAAGTGCCACAAGCGCCGCCGGCTAGGAGGATCGGGTGGCTGTACTGGAGAGATAGGACAGGTGACAGAGATAAGTTATGGTCGGAGGAGCCCAAAGGAGAGAAAAGATCGACAGTATAAGAAGAAGGGTTAGAAGTTAGAAACAGGTCAAGAATGTTGGGCCGATCTCCGATGCGATCCGGGATACGGGTGGGTTGCTGAACTAACTGCTCTAGGTCATTTAGGATAGAAAAGACGTAGGCTTGTTCACCAGGTGGATCAGTAGTGTGAGAGGAGAGCCAATGGCGGTGGTGAACGTTGAAATCTCCTAAGATGGAGATTTCTGAGAAAGGAGAAATGGATAGAATGTGTTCCACTGTAGAGTTTAGATAGTCAAAGAATTTGGGAAAGTTGGTAGAGTTAGGGGAAAGATAGACAGCACAGAAATATTTAGTAAGAGAATGACAGGACAGTTTGAGCCATAAAGTTGAGAATTCAGAGGAGTCGAAATCGGGAACACGAGAGCAAGTGAGTTTGTTGTGCACATATGCACAACATCCGCCTTTGGCTTTGAAACTAGGATAGAGAAAGTAGGAGGATACAGAGAAGGGGTTGCTGGATGTTGCTACAGACACCTGAGTTTCGGTGAGGAAGAGAAGATCAGGTTTGTAGGAGGAGAGATGGTGCTCAACAGAGTGAAAGTTAGAGGAAAGTCCGCGAATGTTGCAGAAATTAATAGAAAGAGTAACAGGCCGAGGCTTTTAAATTTTCTTATAATTTAAATTATCCTCCAAACACAATTTAAAGTATACTATAGCTTTGTGTATGTTACCTTGAACTTTATTTAATATTTATTATTTCACCATCATCATGTTACGATGAACACTGGAAACCACACATATATAATATATATAAAGGGTTCTTAAAGGTAAACAAAACATGCATAATATATATTTATTCAATCAATATGATCTCCACCCACCAGCTGCATTAACTACCTCCTGTATTCTCGTTGGAACAGATTTTAACAATGTCCAGCCTATATTAGGGCGGTGACGTATACCTCCCCCCCCCCCCCCCTCTCGCCCCTCCCAAACACACACCCGATCCCACTCCTCCCGCCCTTTCCTCTCCTAACCTGGCCCACATTTCACTCCATGATATGATGGCCCACAATTATCTATGGGGTTCATGTCACACCCTCTTGTGAACCAGCTAAACCCCGGAAGGGGTCAGGTCAGGTGAAGGTATTGAGAGATAAGCCTTTACAACGGCACTTCATAGCTACTTTCTACTTTTACTATGTTCTGAAGAGGGAAAAAGGGGTGTTGGTGAGAGGGAAGCTGTTGTAGTGGGCTTTGCTATGTGTGTTATTAGTCTGTATACGTCGTAAGGCTCAGGATGGCCATGGCACACACTGAAGACAGCAGCATTTCCTCAATAATGCTAATATATACCTTTACTAGTTTGCCTGGACCAGTGTGTGTGTGTGTGTGTGTGCGTTTTATGTTATCATGTGTGAGTGTTTTGTGCCCATTGCGTTGTATGTGGTCATGTGTGTGATGTGCGTTTTATGTTATCGGGTGCGTGCGTGTGTGTTTGTGTGGTTTGTATCCAGTGTGAGTGTGGGTGTGGGTGGGTTGGTGCTTGCATGTGATGGACAGAGGAGAGAGATTGAAGTGCCGTCTCCCCAAACAATACAAATTGTGGAGGTCATAAGTATAATATTATGTATTATCCAATTTATTCCATAAGCCAACACAAATAACTTAAATCCTAAGTGTTATTGTTACACTTTATATATATATATATATATATATATATTGAGAATATATCACAAATACACGTGAGCCACTAAATGTTTCTAGTCTCT
This sequence comes from Paralithodes platypus, assembly GCA_032716605.1. Taxonomy (NCBI): domain Eukaryota; kingdom Metazoa; phylum Arthropoda; class Malacostraca; order Decapoda; family Lithodidae; genus Paralithodes; species Paralithodes platypus. Next base: position 2,240,423 of record CM064553.1, on the reverse strand, counting down.
CAGTGGGGATCGAACCATCGACCATCAGGACGATAGCCGACGCTTTAATCAATTACACCACGGCAGTCTACACTGAGAGACTAGAAACATATATATATATATATATATATATATATATATATATATATATATATATAAACAAATATAGACGTGTTCTTCGGGAATCGTAGCTTAAGTCGGAATGGGATAACTAGCGAGGCAGTGAGCAACAGGTGTTGTTCGCTGCCTCGCTAGTTATTCTATTCCTAATCAATATATGTTTGTTATTTTTGTCATCCATAAATTTTGTTGTAATATTTCATTAATCGATTTTAGGAGTAGAATTGGTTGTTGGATAGAACATAATAATTATGTATATGTAAATTCAATACAATCGCTTAGTATTAATCTGCGTATTTTAGAGGGTATCATTTACGTCCTTAAAAGAGAGAGAGAGAGAGAGAGAGAGAGAGAGAGAGAGAGAGAGAGAGAGAGAGAAAGAAAGAGAGTTAGAGAGAGAGAGAGAGAGAAAGAAAGAGAGATAGAGAGAGAGAGAGAGAGGTGGGAGGGAGGGGAGAGGAAGCGGGTGAAGAAGAAGAGATTGGGTGAAAGGGAAGAGGGGGAAGAGAGGGGAATGGGAAGTGCTTACTTTTGATGTGTTCGCCACTCTTCTAGCTGCACCGAGGAGCGCGACGCCCCTCGTTATGGGTGGTGATTTGGTGCAGCAGACTGTTTGAAGCGACAGCTCGCTCCCTTGCGAAGATGGGCTCGTCTGGCACTTTTTGCAGTTCGACATCGAGGGCTCCCTTGAAGTTGTCTAACGAGACATCCCACATGTCTCTTACTCGCCGTGGGAGTTTGTTGAAGAGACGTGGGCTTCTGTGTGATAACCAGCTATCTCGCAGAGAGCCCATAGCACCCCTGTTATTCATTCGGGGGATATCGCATTCCCAGCCTCTCCTATCACTGAATTTCATGACTATCGGAGTATATAAGTTTGGTACTAAACCCTCTGCGATTTTCCACGTGTATAGTATTAAGTAACGTTCTCTTCTATGTTCCAGCGAGTACAGTTTCAGTGCTCTTAAACGCTCCCAATAGTGTAGCTGTTTTACCGAACTTATCTGCGAAGTGAAATTTCTTTGTACACTCTCTAAGTCATTTATTTCACATGCCTTGTATAGGGATGTTAATACACTACAGTATTCAAGCTGCGGTAGCACTAGAGAGTGCGAAGGTTAGAATTCTTGATTGTCTGTATATTAAATTCCATAAAAAACGCAACACCTGATGTGTGTTACTTTTTTGTGATCCAGCATGGGCTAATCTTATAATATAGCCCGTGTGTTGTGTTAAAATAAACTTATTCTGTGTGCTGTTCTCGAACACACACACACATACAAGTTTGACTACTTCTTCCAACCTCTACATTAACCCCGCCCCCTTTTATTAGAAGCGATTAAAGGGCCATCTATTAAGAGGTAAGTGAACTAGCACATTGCCTCAGGCCAAGACAACAGTTCTGTCGTAGACTGTACATATTGTGAAGTATTTGTTGAAATTTGTAGTACTGGCAATGATAACATTGGTTCGGCTCGGATCGGTTGCTGGTCTGGGAGAGAGCCACTTGCAATGGCCTCCCATTTGTTTGGTTTCATTTATTTATCTATGTGGTTATGCTTTGTTGTTTTCTTTTAACTTCCAAAATTCTTAAATTACAAATTTCACTTCTTTGTCTATGTCTCTATTAAACAATATATTTGCAGTCCAATTATCCAAAGTTAATTATAAGGTTGCACAAATAGCCTGTTTTTGTTTCTGATTCCCTGATAAAGTGGTAGTACTGTTGTCATGGGCTATTGAATGTGACGGTAGTACATTTTATATTGTACTTAACCCCTATCGGGAATTTAGATAAAGAGGTTAAATTACATATCACTGGTACATGAAATATCCCAACAAATAGTTATAATATAATTACCAACGAGGTATTCGATGGGTGTAATCCAGTCCCCCACACGCGGCTAATTCAATTGCATGACATGTAGGAATGTTCACATAATACAATATCGATACAATGAACTTAGCTTAGAGGAGTGAGGACTGGTGATGTAAGACTGTTGTTAATATTGTTATTAGTTGTAGCACATGGTGAACTGTGGGTTGAGTCAGGGCCGGGGGAGGAGATGTTGACTGTACGGTGTTGTTTGAGAGACTAAAGGGCCGGCCTCCGATCGCTTCGCGAAATTACATATGGCTGCCGGCTCATAATAATTATAACCCATAACTTGGTTTCATAATACATCTAGAGCTGATGTAGATATTTATACATTACAGATAATATTTAACCTAACTTAAGAATAAACTACAATACACAAAGAACCAGCCGAAATCGTACAAGCGATACGATACCGCCAAATTCAAATGTCCTATTGGACCAAAACCTGTCGGGATCATTACCCTATTCCCGACATATTGCCCGCCACCAAAAATGATATACAGGAACAAAAAAAAGGACATCGAAGTCAAAGATCACCTTGTTGGATCTTTGATCTCCAAAGATCCACGGAACTCATAGCCGTCCTCCTTTTGGGACGAGCGCCACCTGAAGCCTGAGGAGGATCATCCTTATCATCATCTGCTGCCCCACCTTGAGAAGCACTGTCACCAGCACTCTCCCGCGGAGGGGTATCAGTAGAGACGCCAGGATAATCCGGCAGTTCTACATCCTGCTCCAAGGGATATAACCTCACGACTGGGCGAGTAGTAACCCCAGTCGAAGTTCGTATTTTAGCAACCCTTATAAGACCATCAATGCCCTGGAACAAATCGATAATCCTCCCAAGTTTCCAAAATAACCTAGGACGCTCATCATGAATCAGGACGATATCCCCGATACGAGGCCATCGTTGATTCGTCCCTTTGATCTTATGAGAGTGGCGCTCGCGAAGAGACAGCAAATATTCTTGGGTCCACCGTTTCCATAGATCGTCGGACACCTTGTTTACATACTGGAAGCGACGACGTGTGGCGTCAGCATTGCCGAACGTAGGGTCATGCAGATCTTCGTCATTTACGGACGATCTAGGAAAGGTATTAAGGGTTCGTCCACGTGTCATCATGGAAGGCGAAATGGGTAAGAGGTAATCAACATCTGCCGAGGTATAGGTCAAGGGCCTGTCGTTCACTAACATCTCAATCTCTATTAAGATGGTTTGCAACTCCCGTCTGGTCACCAGTGCCCTTCCTAATACCTTCTTCAAGGCAGATTTGACGATACCGATTGTTCTCTCCCAAATCGCCCCGAACCATGGTGCACGTGCTGGTATAAATCTCCACTGACAACCCTTTCCAGTGAGGGTAGCCACAACCTGCGGGTCATCCATTAAACTCTGGAGATATTTAGAGGCCCCGACAAAACAAGTCGCATTATCGCTCATAATAATTTGAGAGAAACCATTGCGGCCTGCAAAGCGTCTTAGAGTATGCAAAAAACCCCTCACTGGATTAGGTCGTCAATCAATTCAATATGAATCGCTCTGGTTACCGCACATGTGAATAGGACGGCATATACCTTTATGATATTACCGGGCGATTCTCTAACATGAAATCGCTCCGGTGTAGTCTACCCCGGTTACCTGAAATGGTTCAGTCCTTTGTACCCTGAACTCAGGCAAGGGAGGTAGATCAACTGGGGAGTAAGGCTTACCCTGTAATCTTTTACAGATAGTACAGCTATTGTGGATCCCTTTAATTAGTTGCCGCATCTTAGGGATCCACCAACGTTGTCGCATATACGCCAGAACATAATTTACGCCAAAATGTAGGCAGGTCCTATGGCATTGGCGAATCAACAGTTTGGTAATCAAATGAGAGGAGCTAAGGAGGACAGGATATTTCGCAGAATCAATAATGTCCGCCTTTTGTATCCTGCCTCTACACTTAATTATGCCTCCTTCCATATATAATCCTAGCTGCCTCATTAAGTTTGAGGGTTTGGCCTTTGACTCCTTGCTCAGGATTCAATGTTCAGTAGGATAAGATTCCCTTTGTACTAAACATATTAGTTTTGCTTCTGCTGATCTCAATTCATGGAGTCTGATATGCTTCGAATCTTCACTAAGGAAAGACCCGTGAGCCCGACTTCTCATGTTGTTAATGAAACGGTATATCCATGCAAATACCCGTATTACTTGATCATAGCTGCCGTAACGTTCCCACTCTACCAACTTGTTATCCTGATGTGTAGTACTCACATTCGAACTACTTAACACATCATCTTGGGGCCGACTTGAAGGATCAGATATGTATTCCCTGAAATCCTGAGGCCACTCGGTTGGAGATGTAAGCCATGGAGGTCCATGCCACCAAATAGAGGAAGACATAAACTGCTGTGCTGAGATCCCCCGGGAAATTATGTCACTGGGGTTATCCCTGGTGCTCACATAGCGAAATGTAGCTGTAGGAACTAAGTTATGAATCTCATCAGTGCGATTAGAAAACATAAACAGGTAACACTTTCTGGCTGTGTACCCATGAAAGCGCTATTTGACTGTCGCTCCAGACATAGACGTTATTAATCTGTAGTATGTCTGTATAAGCATCCAGTGTAAACTTTATTAGACGAGCAGACAGAAGCAATGCAGTAAGTTCTAATTTAGGAACTGTAATCTTCTTTATAGGTGCTACTTTGGCCTTCGCTAAAGCCAGCGTCGCTTCACTACCATTACATATGTATTATGGCAGTACCGTACGCACTATTACTAGCATCAGAAAAGGCATGTAGATCCACCTGGTGACCACCAATAACCTGACGAGGAAGTTGGACCTCGCAACATGCGGAAAGGTCCGACCGAATCAACCGCCAAGTATCCTGCAACTCAATCGGGAGGGGCGTGTCCCAATCTAGTTTTAACCGCCACAGTTGCTGTAAAAACATACGAGCATGGATTGTAACAGGCAGCAAAAAACCTAGGGGATCAAACAACCTCGCTGACAAGATTAAGCAGTTTCGCTTGGTCATAAGCTCACTGCCGCATGGGGTGTGACAGAAGGATATACAATCTGTGGTAGTGTCCCATTTGTGGCCTAAAAACTTCACCTCACTATTCTCAGTAGCTACACTGTCAGAAGCAAATTGACCTTTCAAAAGATCACTATTAGTGGCCCATTCTTTTAAGTATAAATGAGCCTTGGCAAATATATCACGGATCTCCCAGCATCTCTTGAGCAATAAATCTTCATTGTCTCCGGTGCCTTGAAGATTGTCCACATAGATCCCCTGCTTGATCTCATTCTTGAAGTCAGGATCTAGTCCAGCCTCCTCAAGATGACGCAAGATAGTAGCGTTGAGAAGGAACTGGGAACAGGTCGCCCCGAATAAGACGACTCTGAACCTGTAGACCAGGTACTCCGAATCTAGATCCATTGGGTCCCGTGGCCATAAAAATCTTGTCGAGTCCCTGTCTTCACGATGAAGTTGAAGCATCAGGAAGGCCTTCTCGATATCGGCGACCCATGCAAACTTATGACATCTGAAGCGCAACATAATTTGCGCTAGATCAGAGACCAGGGACGGACCCGTGTACAGACAATCATTCAGGCTATAGGAGCGATCACTGGATTTAGCAGAGCAGTCATACACAATACGAACAGGAGTGGTGGAACTGTCCTTTTTAATCCCATGGTGAGCAAGGTAATGGATGTTATCCCCATACTCAGAGATCTACTCTCTCCACAAATCCACGTTGTACCTGCTCGGCCAAAACTGCCGCATAAGTCTCGCAATAACTTGGATTCTTGACAAACTGCTTCTGAAGGCCACGTAACCTACCAAGTGCTAGATAGAAATTAGTAGGTAATTTACTCTTGTTATCATTCCAAGGGAGCCTTACCACATACTGACCTCTGCCAGTCATACGTTACAGTCTCTTCATACGAGCTTAACGCTAGCTTGGACTCACGATCAAGTTCATGTGGGTCAATTCCAATATTGTCCAAGTCCCATAGCTTATCTATATCAGTACATGTATTATCAGGCACATTTGGCCTAATATATTTATCTATGGGGCTTACTGCTACCTTGAGGACCGTAACCACCTCCACCTGTGTGTCTTGAGAGGAAGTGGCATAGGATCCAGAAATGGCATAACCTTGGATCGTGGGGAGCATTATTAGCTTATCTACCCGCCGATATCCAGGGTGAACCAGGTCGTAGTAATAATCAGCTCCGACCAGTAGCATAATACCATTGTTAGCAGAGAGTTGATCATCAGCCAGTTTATACCCCTTGCTTCTGAGATATTTCAAATGTGGTTGAATCTCTGATGCTATATAGAAACTGGGTAGTGTGTCGACCACAACAGCCTTGATGGGACATACCTTTTTTCTATAAACATATGAAATCTCCACAATATCATAGTCACTGGAATCTATTTCACCAGTGAAACCATGGAGACGCAAATTCTCTTGACCCTTGCTGGTACACTTGAGCTGGGGTATTGATGACCGCAGAACGAATGACCTCTGTGAGTACTGGTCAAGTAAGGTGCGCGTCATTATAGTATTATTATTACTCCCCACTACTGGCAGCATCATAGTAGGAAGCAATTGACATTCTCGAGAAGCAATGGACATGGCAGATACTTTATCACCCTCGCTCTTACTTTTCTCATGTGACTCTTTGGGGGTTCTCCCCTTTTCTTTTCCGTCGTGCCGATCAGACTGGGTGCAAAGGGAAAACCAATGTTTCCCCTTGCAATACTTACAAGGTTTGATGTAGGAATTGGTGCAGATACTGTTGAAGTGGTCTCTTGCCAGACAGCTGGTACATAACTTAAGCGATTTAGCCTTGCTAATCTTCTGTGTAGCCTTAGGATACTTAGGACACTGATACCACAGATGACCGTGGACACTGCACAACTTGCAACCTAATGGTATTGGCCTTTTCTGTTTAGGAGAAGTCTGTACCGGGAAAGCTGCAGTAGATGGCGACATCTCCACTTGTCGGTAGTGTCCAGTACTCTCCATATTGAAGACTTCAGTCTGGTACACCTGCACCAACGCTTCCAAGTTTAGTGGAGAGTCGCTTAGTTGTCGTCGTAAGATTTCCCTTAAGGGAGAGGGTATCTTATTCAAGATATTCACACTAAATATCTCCTCCTTGGTGACGGCCATTGTCTCCATAAATCGGAGGAGGCTCTCAAAGGAGGCATAGTACTCCTTTAGGTCCGCCACATCATAGGATGGAGGATCTAGTGTGAAGAATTTGGTAATTAAAGCGGTCTTGATGACTTCCACTCTCCCGTAAGTTCTCTTCAGCAACTCCACTGCAGACTCGTAGCTGGTAGCTTCTAGCTTGTACCCATCGACTAACTTCAATGCCTCCCCTTTCAATTGACCACGGAGATATGTGAACCTTTGGATGGATGTGAGTGTTTGATTATGATGGACGGAACACTCAAAAATATCCCAAAATCCAGTCCAGGTAGCCGAATCCCCGGAAAAGGTAGGCAAAGTAAGCTTCGGCAGGTTAAAACCAGTCGCCTTTGGTGTACCGGTATCCTTAACAGAGGTTGATTCTTGGGTGGAAGATAGTCTGGCTAAGGCTGTATTAACATTCTCAAAGTACTCAAGATCTGCCGACATTTCTTCTTCCACATCGTCAGTAACTGTCAGTAAACCATATACCTGCTGAGCATAACTATCATAAGTAGCTAGCGATTTAGTAACAGTAGCAAATTTACCCTTTATTTGATCAGCCGTGGCACTTATTAAAAATTCATCAAGATCTCTTAAACATCTATTTAAACTTCCCTTCATCCCTCCCTTAAGAATCTTAAGTTTCTTTAAATCTGTCATCGTTAAGGTCTAATTTTAAGCAACTTAAACTACAATGAGGTCAGACTACAAACCGTTAATCGCTTAGGAATCAACAGCGGCAAACCCCCATTACTTAATAAATTACTCAAAAAGAATTACATAATACCTACAGTCCCCTTAATATAAACTAACGAAAAGAAATTATCTGACTAGACAAAAGAATTAAATACTAAATCCATTAAAAGAAAGGGTAAGGTGAAGCACTAATTATTGTAAGCCCTTTATAGGTAAGCCTAGTTGGTTAAGCTACAATCATGAGGTCTGACTATTAACCGTCAATCGCTTAGGAATTAACAAAGACCGACACTCATGACCGCCACTTTAAGCAACTAGGCCTAGGCTATTATGAAATTTAAAGATAAAAGGTCACATGAGAACCCTCCCCACTAGCAAAATTAAGAACGAGTCCCACAATGACACAACACAACTAACACCACAGGCACACCACCAAAGCGAATGAATAGCCACCACAGACACCTGCAGGCCTAGACTGCCTAGCCTAGCCTAAGAGCGCAAAATGGGGACCGACGAAACTACCCCTACCCCAATTTCCAGCCCAGCTAACCCACCAAAAAACGCCAAGGAACACACGCCCAAAAAAAACCCTGGAAACTAGTCCCAAAAAAGATAGAGACGGCGCCTAGACGGTAAAACACGAGGGAAGAAGCTGGACCTAAACTAGGGAAATGGCAGGCGGCCAACAACGCGCGAGGCGGCAGCCATTTGTAAGCCCACAAGCGTCAAGGAAGCAAACAAAACGGTACTACAGTAAGGAAGCTTTAGGGCACGAAGGACCAATATTTATCGGGAATTTAGATAAAGAGGTTAAATTACATATCACTGGTACATGAAATATCCCAACAAATAGTTATAATATAATTTCCAACGAGGTATTCGATGGGTGTAATCCAGTCCCCACACGCGGCTAATTCAATTGCATGACATGTAGGAATGTTCACATAATACAATATCGATACAATGAACTTAGCTTAGAGGAGTGAGGACTGGTGATGTAAGACTGTTGTTAATATTGTTATTAGTTGTAGCACATGGTGAACTGTGGGTTGAGTCAGGGCCGGGGGAGGAGATGTTGACTGTACGGTGTTGTTTGAGAGACTAAAGGGCCGGCCTCCGATCGCTTCGCGAAATTACATATGGCTGCCGGCTCATAATAATTATAACCCATAACTTGGTTTCATAATACATCTAGAGCTGATGTAGATATATATACATTACAGTTAATATTTAACCTAACTTAAGAATAAACTACAATACACAAAGAACCAGCCGAAATCGTACAAGCAATACGATACCGCCAAATTCAAATGTCCTATTGGACCAAAACCTGTCGGGATCATTACCCTATTCCCGACAACCCCTTTGAGGATTTGAGGATCCCCTCGTGCCACGTCAGGGTACGGTTTTGACCGGAATTTTGACCGTTACAGCATTGACGTGGCGCCGTCATGTTGCAACCGTGGTACCATCTGGCCCGTCGTGGCTACGACGTGTCACCGTCGAGGCTTCGTCGTCAAACGCTGCTTACATCATGTCACTGTCACTGCCGATGTACCAATTTGTGTACCTCGGGGTACATCGGGACCAACATCGTGAATGTGTGAAAGTGGCTTAAAGCCACTTTCACACATTCACATGTTGGTCCCGAAGTACCCGATTTGAATATCGGGACACAACGTGGTGCAATCCCCAACGTGTGTCGGGGTCGTCGGGGAGCGTCGTGTTACCCGCGGTGCGGGACGTGGCAAATCGGGCTTGGCCACCAAAGGTTTGGATTTGTTCAAAAATTTCGCACGATGGACTTTTGGCGTGGTATCAACGGGTAACGTCGGGTACAACGTTTCGATGACGTGGGTCTGGCATGTCTGCATCTGGTTGAATCGGCATCGACGTGGCGGCGTCGGGGTATAAATAGTTATAATATATTACAGTAAGTCATGTAGGCCTAATCCGAATGGCAGCGGACCGACAGTGCTTCGGATTAGTGGAGTATTATGACAACACTATAAATACGCACATGATGAATAAATAAAGACCTGATATGGTATAGGCCTATACCGTATATACCGTATATAATATTCCATAATCAACTTATATCAAACGAGTTAATAAGTTCAAATGAAAAATCAGTGTACCGGTATGATTACCGAAACACGTGTGTGTTAATTGTCGAGTGAGTGTGTGTGCGTGTGCGTGTGTGTGTGTTATTGTTCTTGTGTGGCTATATCGACCGCCACTGATACACGGTATGCAATAAATGTTATTATAATTATGCTCTATGGAATTGAATTTCATTTTACCTAATATAGTAGTGTTTATAATAGTAAAAGCCAAAGGAAATACTAAGTGTTATTGATTAATTTAACACAAGGTAGTGTTGGGTGGGTGGATGGGTTTAGATAGAGGAGATTGTTCCTGTGTTTTCGACGATTCAATCCTTACACAAGCTATGTTTATATCGATCCTTTTGCACAAGATAGGTTTATATCTATGGCTAATTTAGATAAGTGGACTGTATATTTGATATTGAATAAGAATTAACCATATAGAAATATAATTACCTTTTGATGAACTCAGCTGGTGATTGGAGGATGGCGGAAAATAGGCTAGATAACTGGAAGTGGTTAGTAAACAAAGTATGAAAAGAGGCTACAATAGGCTAGGATAGGCTAGATATTTACGTTAAGTTGTGCTAATTAACAAAGATGATGATGTAGTGACTATATGGAATATGAGATGAAAAGTGAAGCAAAAACACCTGTTAAAACAAGAAGAAAGAAGGCTTAGCGTGTGTAGCTGGGACGGAGGTTGGTTGGAGAGTGAGCGAGCGCGTTATGTTCGTCTCTGTCGTGACATACCGCGCACGCGCATAACATATGGAAAATGTATCCCATCTTCTTTACAATGAGATACTCATAAACAATCTTAAATAATACACATATATATATATATGGGAATTATAATCCTACAATACTTTCCCATATACTATTATAGAATAATATATTCTACCCAATCCTGGAACGTTCGACCAAGGTTATGGAAGCGTTCAACTTAAGACTACGGAAAGATACGTAACGCTACATCAACCCAGATTACGTAACATCGAGACTGTTCATACTAGTTTGAGTACACTAAGTATGGACATATTCCCACCAACAGAAAATATACAAAATTTACATGATTAGATTTGCCCGGAGGCAATCTTATCCCGCCAAGCTTGGGAGGATATCTGGGCTGCCTGTCGACGTGGGCGTTCGCCAGACGCGTCAACAGGCTGCGCCGAAGTAGAAGCCAGAGAGGGGACTTCAATGGATAACTGATCCGAGGGGGTGTCCTTGCGATCGAGGTCACCCTCAAGAGGATATAGTCGGACTGTTGGCCGTGTGATTACTCCAGTCCTGGTGCGAACCTTTGCTACCCGAACCTCACCATCACGACCTGGTATTAACTCCTCTATCCGACCCAATTTCCAAAATGCGCGCGGGCCCTCCTCATGGATGGTTACCACGTCCCCTACCCTAGGCCAATGACCTTTTAATGGTGTTAGTTTATTCCTTTGCGCTTCCCTTAAAGTCAAACAGATATTCTGTTGACCAGCGATGCCAAATATCTCGCGATAATTTACGAATATATTTGTAGCGGGCCGATATCACTTCCTTACTTATGTAGTCTGGATCTTCCATAGTATCCTCGTCATGCTCTTCTGGAAGATCCCGCAGTCTGTATCCACGTACCAGTACTGAGGGTGTGATTGGGGTAAGGTCTTCCAAATCACCAGAAGCATAGTATAGAGGGCGATCATTTACGGTGGCTTCAATCTCCAAGAGAATGGTGTTGAGTTCCTCAATCGAGATGAGAGCTCTACCCAACACCTTCTTCAGACCCGCCTTCACGATGCCTATGGCTCTCTCCCATATGGCGCCAAACCAAGGCGCTCTGGCGGGAATGAAACGCCATTCGCATTTTACATCCGCTAGGCAGGTCTGAATCTTAGGATTGTTGCTCACTTCTTTGAAATATGTAGATGCCCCTATGAAAGTCTTTGCATTGTCACTCAGCATGATACGTGGATATCCCTGTCTACTGCAGAATCTTCGGAAGGCATGTAGGAAGCTATCACAAGTGAGGTTGGTGACCAGTTCCAGGTGAATTGCCCTGGTAACAGCACAAGTGAAAAGTATCATGTACACCTTAAGATTGGGTGAATCTTTCACAGGGATTGCTCCACTGTAGTCAACCCCGGTAACTTTGTAAGGGTCACCTGGGGTAGTTCGCAGGTTTGGTAAGGGAGGAATTCCGACGGGATCATAATGTGTTCCCTGTACTCTTCTACACTTTAAGCATTTGCGAAGGACTTTCTTGACCACCTGCCTGATTCTAGGCACCCACCATCGTTGTCTTACATAGGTGACTATATGACCAACCCCATAATGACAACAGAGTCGGTGACACCTATCGATGATAAGATGGGTGAAGGGATGATTGGGGGGCAGTAGTATTGGATACTTACTTGCCTCAGAGAGGGCTGCCAATCGTAATCTGCCTCCGCAATGTATCAAGTCCCCCTTCAAGTGTAAGCCCAATTGGTTGATCAGGTTATTCCTAGACTTTGTTCCCTTAACCAGTAATTTATATTCCTGCGTATATATTTCTTGTTGACAGAGCTTATGTAATAATTGATCTGCAATTCTGATCTCCTTCACATTGAGGTAAGCACTACCTGTGGACGGTGTGCCTTTAATTTTTGCTTTTACATTTTCTACAAATCGTATCACCCATGCTGTAACACGTTGTAACTTTTCATAGCTGCTGAATCTATCCCACTCCCATAACCGTGTGTCTTCGTCAGGCACCGAGTCAATTACCGGTGCCACAATAGCAGTGTGTTGCTCGCTCAAATCTATATTTTCTGGCCATTCGTTGGGATCATTAAGCCAGCATGGGCCATTCCACCACAACGCAGAAGATTTGAGAAATTTAGCAGATACACCACGAGTAATGCAATCACTTGGATTCTCTTTGGTAGACACATACCGGAACTGTGCGGTCGGGAGCAGGTTACGAATTTCGTCGACACGGTTGGTGACGTACACTGGTAGCTTCTTACGGCTATGTAACCAGTAGAGCGTAATTTGGCTGTCACTCCATACAACAATCTCTGAGACATTTAGCAAATTTTTAAAGGTTTCCTCTACAAAGTGAACGAGTCTAGCAGCCAACAGAACTGCAGTCAGCTCTAATTTTGGGATGGAAAGGGATTTGATCGGGGCGACTTTCGCCTTCGCTATGACGAGACGGCTGCCACTTGTGTCAACAAAGTATATGGCGGTGCCGTACGCGACCTTGCTAGCGTCTGAGAAGGCATGAATGGAAACAGGATGGTCCATGACAACTCTCCGAGGAAAATTAAAACCCTTACAGAGACGAAGATCCGAAATAATGTCATCCCACTCCTGAACCAGATCGCCAGTCAAAACTTCATCCCATCCTAATTTTATCCTCCATAATTGCTGAAGGAATAATCTCGATTTGATCGACACCGGTAGAACTATCCCCAAGGGGTCAAAAAGTTTAGCTGTCATACTCAAGCAAATTCGTTTTGTAATCTGCGAATATTGCGCGTACTGAACGCCGAATGAGAGGGTATTGGTGTCCGTATTCCAAAACAACCCTAGCACTCTAACATGTTCCTGCTGTACAGCCGCCACCCCATCCCGTTGGAGTACAGTCCGCAAAACAGAATTATTAGTCGCCCATTCACGCAAATGTAGATGGGCGTCATTCATAATCTCTCGGACTACAGCGTAGGTATCAACCAGGAAATCTTCTTCATTTCCTGTACCCAGTAAATTGTCTATATACAACCCTGACCGAATCTGATGAATAATCTGCGGATCTGCACTGACATAAGACAAATGTTTCAAAATGGTGGCGTTTAAAAGGAATTGGGAACAAGTCGCTCCAAATAAAACTGCCCGGAACCGGTAACAAATTAGGGGAGAATTCAGTTGCCTCGGATACTTGGGCCACATAAATCGCGTATAGTCCTGGTCGTCTTCATGGAGTCTTAACATGAGAAATGCCTTCTCAATATCAGACACCCAGGCATACTTACCGAGTCGAAACCGAAGCAAAACCTGCGCCAAATCTGGCACCAGTGAGGGTCCAGTGTACAGGCAGTCATTAAGACTAGGATGACGTTCACTCATCTTGGCGGAACAGTCGAAGACAATACGCACTGGCGTAGTTTTGCTCTCCTTGACTACACCATGATGAGCCAAGTAATGCCCGGTATCCGATTTATCAAAAGGCACCTCTTCGATAAAACCCCGGGACACCTGTTCCTTTATGACTTTTGAGTATTCCTCGCAAAAGTCAGGTTCCTTGAGGAATCTTTTCTGAAGTCCCCGAAGACGGCCTATGGCCAAGCCCTTGTTAGATGGCAGCTGATCCTTGGAATTGTTCCAGGGCAGTCTCACTTTATAATGTTGGCTGTCGGGATCGTAGGTAACGGTATCCTCGTACGACGATAGTGCTTGACGCTCAACCAGTGAATATTCCTTAGGGTTATCCCGATATGATCTAATTCCCACAAAACATTTAAGTCATTTTTGCATGGTGGAATATTGCCAGTGGATATGTATTCGTCCATTGGTGTTACTGCTACTTTCAATACAGTAATTACTTCTGTGCTGGAGCTTGTAGGCTGTGTCACATATGAACCACTGATGGCGTACCCGTACTTGGTAGGAAGCAGAATTAGGCTACCTGACCTTTTATACCCAGGTCGCACTATATCGTAGTAATGATCCGCTCCGATGAGCAGCTCCAGCTGATCTGTGTCCGTTGCGTGAGGATCGGCTAATTTTATGCCTTTACTTTGTAAACTAACCAGTTTAGACTTTAGGTCAATTTCACCTTTATGGTCTGGCAATTCATCAACCACTATTGCGTCTAGATGATGAAATTTACCTCTGTGTTTGTATTGCAGTGCCACAACTTTATATTCCCTAGAGGCCTGTTTTCCCGGTAAATCCGTGAAGACATAACTCCTCAGTTCCTTTAGAAATGTAGGAAAGGGAGGATAGAACAGAAGACTTCACAAAGGTCCTCTGAGAACATTGGTCAAGTAGCGATCTGATTTTAACACAATTATTATCCTTACCCTTTACCGGCAGCTGTACGGTGGGCAAGATTACTGTATTTTTACCTGTGGCAACGGACATTGTAGTTGAAGTAGCAGCAGTATGCTCTCTCTTGGTGTTATCCTCCGCTGGTCTACTTTCTTTCCCTTGTTTTTGTGTACACAGGGAATGAAAGTGTTTTGCCCTTACAAAACTTGCAGCTTCTTATGTTAGGATTAGTACAACCCGAATGGCCATGGTCTTTTGACAAGCACCCAGTGCAGAGACGTAGTTGACGGGCTCTTTTAACTTTAAGAGGCCCTGTCTTATACTTCATACACTTGTACCATAAATGATTGGTGCCACTACACAGAACACAGTTTGAATTTCCTGTACTCACTCTGGGCGGTAAATGTTGCCGTAGCCATGGGTGTACCCCCTACTCTGTCTTGACCCGCCATATTGTACACTTCAGCCTGGAGGCAATGAGTGAATTTCTTATAATCCAGGCTCGAGTCTCCCATTTCCCGTTTTATGGTTTCTTTGAGTGGTGATGGTAACTTATTGACAAGAGTCACCACACAAAATTCCTCCAGACAAATACCATGGCTAATGATTGACCTCATCACACTCTCTGTATTGGCATAGAAGTCCTTCAGGTCAGCTGTTTGGTGTTTGGGTGACACTAATTGATTGAATTTGGTAACATAAGCTGCCTTGATTCGATCTGGATGCCCATATGTCTCTTGCAGGAGCTCAATTGCTGGGGCATAGCTTGCACTTTCGATTATGAATCCTTCGACTAGCTTATGTGCATCACCCTGAAGCTGACCCTTTAGATAGGTGAAGCGTTGTATATCTGTTAGGTCGGGATTGTCATGGATGGTACACTTGAACATCTCCCAAAATCCCGACCACATGGTGGCATCACCTTCAAATTTTGAGAGAGTAAGATGGGGTAATTTGACTGCGGATTTCTTTGGCTCTTTCCTGACCTCCTTCTTGACCTCTGTAATCAGGATCCCCTTCAGTGTGGCAACGATTACATGTATGCCCTCCATATATAGGGTATCCTCTCTGATCACCTCGATATACTCGGCGTCCTCGCAAGTGTCGGCCAGGTCCTCCTGTGTGACCTCATACTTGTCAAGTTGCTTTTGAATACTGAGCAACCTGGCCTCCACCTCCACTCTAGACGCCGAATCAAGGAATTCGTCAATATCAGAGGTCAAGACCGTCAAAGAGCCCTTAAGTCCAGCCCGACGCTTTTGTACACTTTTAGCCATGATTATAGAGGAAGGAATTCTAATTACGTTAAATCAAACTAATAATGCCAGACCGAATAAGTTGCGGCTAACAATACAGTACTCCGAGAAATCAAATTAAATCGTGAGCCGAAAATAAAACACCCTCACAAAAATGCGGAATAAGAATTGTGCGCTATGTAGACAAGCAATCTGGAGCTTTTCAATTTAACTCCTTACGTAATAGTTATGAAATTATAGATTCATTACGCCATAAGTTAAGAAAAGTCGGGAGGGAAATTTAATACAATACAGTATAGGCCAAAAGTCTCCAGATGTCAAAAAGAGCAGTACCGTTTAAAGTTATAATAAAGTAAAAAAGAGTGTGAGCCTATAGGGTAATTGAAACAGGCTAAACTCACTGGGTACCGCTAATTCTATATTATTAATTTAATAAATGTGAAAATTGTACACAAGAAAAATTCATCTCAAGAAGTCACAAGGAAAAAAAGTTTTGAGTTGGATTAACACACACTCAGCCTATCAGCTATCATAGTACCCCGCCTCCAGGGCACACGACGAGAGAATAATTTAGAATGACATGTGAATTTATAAAGAAGTTATTGGACAGTATAAATTTGATATAGAATTGAATAACCTTACCTTTTGAAATTATTATACAATACAGTATGGATGATTTTAATCTTAGTGCCAATCAAGTGTTATAATTTGGGCCTAAAGGTTTTACAATCAAAATTTAATTAATATACTGTACCGATTTGAAGGCTTACTATTCCAGGCTATACTGATTGTGTTGATCAACTCTAACGTCATGGTGGGCAAACATCTCGTCGTATGACCTGGCAACCATGGCAAATTCGTCTTGCATAAAGCACCGACGACAGGTGGCCAAGATCTCCGAATAGAGACGCTTTGATGCCTCGTGCGTGAGGTGTACCCCGTCGGGACTGAAGTCAGCCTCAGAGGTATTCATCGACTGATAGCGCTCCCGGGTGAAGGGGATATGGCGCTTTAGCCATCGGTTAACCGCATTTCTTATGCGATTAAACTCGTCCGTAGAGACCCCTCGTGGAGCCTGTCGCTTCTCTACCCCAATCACCCGGACTTCTCCTCCCGAGAGCCGCACCACCTCCTCAGCTAGGACCTCAATCCCCTCCGCAATCCCTCTCGGACTGACCCCGCTCCTTATTTAGTTTCCTCCTATCACCAAGAAGGTCAAGTCGGGCTTCAGCACTAAAAACTGACCCCAGGCTACTGTTGATCTCAAGGTGCTGACGCGGGCACCTGGGGCGGCCAGAGGAGTCACGGAAAAGAAAGGCCTGTGGACGGCTTGGTCCACGTACAAATCCCTGACGTAGGAGTGGCCCAAAATTGCCACCTTCCTAATTGGGCCTGGGTACGCAGGCCTATCAACCACCGCAGGATAATCTTCCCCTACCCCACCACCCGCGGCACCATGACGCCAAAAGCCCTGGGCCATGAGGGATAGACGCAAATACGGCACAAAAAAATATAACCACGTAGGCTAGGCCACCACCAACACAAAAAGGGGGGGGGGGGGGGGGGGGGGCAAACTAGTGAAAGGTCGAAGGACCAATTATATGGCTAATTTAGATAAGTGGACTGTATATTTGATATTGAATAAGAATTAACCATATAGAAATATAATTACCTTTTGATGAACTCAGCTGGTGATTGGAGGATGGCGGAAAATAGGCTAGATAACTGGAAGTGGTTAGTAAACAAAGTATGAAAAGAGGCTACAATAGGCTAGGATAGGCTAGATATTTACGTTAAGTTGTGCTAATTAACAAAGATGATGATGTAGTGACTATATGGAATATGAGATGAAAAGTGAAGCAAAAACACCTATTGAAATAACTAGAAGAAAGAAGGCTTAGCGTGTGTAGCTGGGACGGAGGTTGGTTGGAGAGTGAGCGAGCGCGTTATGT
Source organism: Paralithodes platypus (assembly GCA_032716605.1). Classification (NCBI taxonomy): domain Eukaryota; kingdom Metazoa; phylum Arthropoda; class Malacostraca; order Decapoda; family Lithodidae; genus Paralithodes; species Paralithodes platypus. The sequence continues at coordinate 2,222,204 of CM064553.1, read as the reverse complement.
TCGTCTCTGTCGTGACATACCGCGCACGCGCATAACATATGGAAAATGTATCCCATCTTCTTTACAATGAGATACTCATAAACAATCTTAAATAATACACACATATATATATATATGGGAATTATAATCCTACAATACTTTCCCATATACTATTATAGAATAATATATTCTACCCAATCCTGGAACGTTCGACCAAGGTTATGGAAGCGTTCAACTTAAGACTACGGAAAGATACGTAACGCTACATCAACCCAGATTACGTAACATCGAGACTGTTCATACTAGTTTGAGTACACTAAGTATGGACAATATCAATACATTTTACCTTCCACAATTAGAGAAAATATGATTCATCACGAAGTGTAGCCTACCTGTGGAGATTAAACGCACTGTTATATTATATACTATATGAGATATACCGGTACCGGTATATCGTTTTTTTATCGTTATTTTTATTTGCATAATAAATGACAACAATTTTTTCCGCTGAACATGATGGCGGTGTTTAGAATATGCTATCATCAATATTGGAGTTTATAGAAATAAATCTATAACGATAGTTTTTTGTTTTTATAGAATCCCAGCCGCACCAAAATATTCGCTCTCAATTGGTTTTCACCCATAATAATTGTTTTTTTTGTTAATCACATTTTTTTATGAACGGCAATAGGAAAGGTTAGTATATAAGATTTCAACAAAACAATAAATAAAAATAATAATATGTGGAATTTCACCGTAGGTGAAGGTTACTGTTTCAGTCCGCCCGTACTTTCCCTCCCCATCTCAGTTGGTTTTCACCCATAATAATTGTTTGTTGTTATTTAAAAACAATTATGAACGGCAAGAGGATAGGTTATTATATAAGATTTCAACAAGAAAATAAATTAAAATAATAATATGTGGAATTTCACCGTAGGTGAATGTTACTGTTCAGTCCGCCCATACTTTCCCTCCCCATTTTCACCGATAAAATGTGGGACAATGAATATTCTGTAAGCAAGTGATATATTGGATTTTTCATTAGCTTTCTAATGGTACATATATGGCCTATGTACAATCAAAACTTTAATTTTTCCTGAATATTTTGTGTCCGTCGCCGCTGTCACCCACTGGTAAATATTTCCGCTTCACTTCATGGTCTATTTTCATATTATAATTTAACGTTCGATACAGTTTTTAGATATTAATTTCGTATACCGGCAATGAATACAGATTGTTATTTACGAAGAACCAGCTCTCTCCGACAAAAACTTCATTTTATATAAACAAAATCATACGCCTATACCATACAAAGAAATAATTCGACCTTATCTTACCTTAAACTTGACCGTTGAACGTAATACCTTTAACATCATATGTATTGATGATATCTATCAGGCTGCCTGACGTTGTGGCGTCGTCCTCGTCGGGTCGGCAGCGTGTCACCATCATAAGTCCATCGCCCCTCGTCGTGTTCCCCACGTGCCACGTCGGGGTACGGTTTTGACCGGAATTTTGACCGTTACAGCATTGACGTGGCGCCGTCGTGTTGCAACCGTGGTACCATCTGGCCCGGCGTGGCTACGACGTGTCAGCGTCGAGGCTTCGGTCGTCATACGCGTACATCCTGTGACTGTCTCTACCGATGTACCAATTTGTGTACCTCGGGGTACATAGGGACCAACATCGTGAATGTGTGAAAGTGGCTTAACCCCTTCATAACCGGTGCTGTACTTTTAACTTTATTTTGGCTACTATTAAACGATACTATTTTGTTTAAATGGGGCCTCCAGCAATTAACAGGCTTCCAACTATCTCTTTTGACTACCATAGATCCTTCTTAAGCTGCACAAAATCGTCAAATATAGCTAGAATTTAAAAGGACGTCGCCGGTACAGAAGGGGTTAAGTGAAAAATAACCTTAACCCTCATCTTTTTTCACCATCCTGGGAGATAGGTAGTTTTTCTGGTCCCCCTTCTCCCTCATGTTTAGCCCCATTGGTTTTCAGATTTTAAGATGTTTGTCCCATTAGTTTGTCGATTATATGACATTTCGCCCCATTTTTTGTCAATGTTAAGACCTTTCGTGCTATTTTGATGTCTATTTTTTTACCCTGGCGAACGATAGTGAGACTGTAATTTTGGAAGAATCGGCCTTCGGCCGGGAAGTTTATATTTCGAAAAATATATAAATTAATCTAGAAGGGTATCTAAAGGATTGTTTTTGTTTTAAGTTTGATGATGGTCTAAGGAGGAAACTAACAACTAATAAATATATGAAATAATCGACCAAAATATACACCCTTCCCCCTTAAATTACAATAACAGAACCCAATACCCTTTCAGGATACGAAGACGCATTTATTCTCTAATGTCTGGCTATTATTAACCCCTTGAAGCTCTGACGCGTTTTAGCAGTATATTTTGGCTATCATTAGACGATTTTAAGCAGCTCAGGAAGGATCTGTGGGTATTAAAAGGGTAAAGACTCTCTCAATCAACCCTCTGACTTCCATATACCCTTCCTAATCTGAATGTAATCGTCTAATAATTACCAAAAAAAAAAAAAAAAAATGCGTATTGGAGCATGAAAGGGTTAAGTTATATTAGTCAGATTGGGAAGGTTATATGGAAATCAGAGGGTTCATTGAGAAAGTCTTTTACCCTTTCATTCTCCACAGATTCCTTATTAAGCGAGATTAAAATCGTCTAATGATAGCCAGAATATATTGTCAAAATGCGTCATAATTTTCCAAGGGTTAAGATTACAAGTGAGGTAGACAGGCTGGCTGGGTGTTAGGTGAGAGGAGGGGTTAGGGTAGCAAGGTGGTAAAAACGTAGGAGTATGTAATTTAACCCTTTCAGTATACGATGGCGCACTTCTTTTCTGATTTCTTGTTATTATTAGGCGAGTTTAGTCATTTTAGGAGGGATATATAGAAGTCAGAGGCTTCAGCGGGTAAGTCTTTACTCTTTAATGTCCCACAGATCCCTCCTAAGCTCAATAAATCGTATAATGATAGCCAAAATGAACTGTCAAATAGGTAATAAGGTAATAAGAACATGTGTGGAGACAAGAAACCTGAAAAGAAGGACCGACAAGAAACAGGACATAGAAAAGAGAGAAGAAACGGGACATAGAAAAGATAGAAGAAACAGGACGTAAAAAAGATAGAAGAAACGGGACATAGAAAAGATAGAAGAAACAGGACGTATAAAAGAGAGAAGGAACGGGACATATATAGAAAAGATAGAAGAAACAGGACGTAGAAAAGATAGAAGGAACGGGACATAACCAAGATAGATGAAACAGGACATAGAAAAGATAGAAGAAACGGGGCATAGAAAAGATAGAAGAAACAGGACATAGAAAAGATACAAGGAACGGGACATAGAAAAGGTAGAAGAAACAGGACATAGAAAAGATAGAAGACACGGGACATAGAAAAGATAGAAGAAACAGGACAGAAACAAACTAATAGAAAAATTACATTAAAAAGATAGAAGAAACATGACATAGAAAATGCAAGAAAAATAAAAGAAGGGGTATTAGGTTCTAAAGTGGGATATCATTTCTGGGAGATGTAACTTAAGGATGATGGAAAGAAGATGAGGGTAAAGGGTACACTTGCATGCCATAGTTTCTATCCCACATACAGTATATGAATTCGTGGACCCCCTATGAGTTACTTTATGCAATTATAACTATCTGGATTGAATTTTGGACAAACCTTGCTTTTCAATAAACATACATTTAGAGTTTTGTAGTTGACGTAAAGAAAGTTATTTCGTAAATTCGCTTCCAGATGTAGCCTATAGTTCCATAATTAGAAATAGGTGAAGTCCATGACTATTTAATAGTGGGCTAGAGATTGTTGTTATTATTGTTGTTGCTGTTATTGTTATTGCTTAGTGTGCTGAATTTCGGTGAGAGTATCCTAGGTTCGAGTCCTTGGAGAATCACATGTATTCATTACTTTAACCCTTAACTGGCGGTGCACGACATATGTCGAGTGAAATAAATTTGGACTATGCGGCGGTGCACGACATATGTCGAGTGCCATTTTCAGCACGTAATGTTGCTGAGAGAGAGAGCTGAGCGGTGGGACGAGCGTAGTAACCTTATGACCGTTCCCCACGACCACCGTGGACCTACTGAACTGTATCCCACCCTTCTCCCCCCTTTCTCACTCGCTACACAGGGAATTATGTACATAAATTACCTTATTTTAGGGTTTTTGCACTCGTGTTGCACGATCGTTGCAAGAGAACCAGTGGTCGTACAAGGATGGTTCGGGTGTCATTGGAAATCTCTGTTTACGCCCTTTCAGGGATAGATACTTGTTTTATGCTCTGGGTCTTATTTAGGCATGAAAATGAGCACGGAAACAACCCTATTTAGGGTAAAAAAAAAAAATGCTGGGCGGTACGGCCAAAGAGACCACCTAGCCCGCTCGTAAGGGGTTAATTACTACTAATAAGGCGTACGGTCAGGACGGTGTTCCTCCTGTTGGTCTCAAAAACTGGGCTTCCGTGCTGACTCCCTGCCTAGGCAAACTCTTTCGTCTCTGTCTATCCTCTAACGTCTTCCCTTCATGCTGGAAGTGTGCCCACATTCAACCTGTCCCAAAGAAGGGAGACCGCTCTCAACCCTCCAACTATCGTCCAATTGCTCTCATCTCTTGTCTTTCTAAAGTTTTTGAAACTATTCTTGCTTCCAAATTTCTTAAGCATTTCTCTTCTCATAATCTGCTCTCAGATCGCCAGTATGGCTTCCTTAAGGGTCGCTCTACTGGTGATCTTCTTTCATATCTTACTAACTCTTGGTCATCCTCCTTTCGGGACTTCGGTGAGACTTTTTCTATTGCACTAGACATATCGAAAGCCTTCGATGGAGTCTGGCACAAATCTTTAATTTCTAAACTACCCTCCTTCGGTTTCTATTCCTCCATCTGTGCCTTTGTCTCTAATTTCCTTTCCGGCCGTTCCATAGCCGTGGTTGTGGACGGCCATCGTTCACTTCCTCACCCTATCAACTCTGGTGTTCCTCAGGGCTCTGTCCTATCTCCTATTCTCTCTTTTCAATTTGTATAAATTATCTCAACTGTACCTCAATTCCCATCCATTCATACGCAGACGACTCAACCTTACACTACTCCATTAGTTTTTCAGAATGCCCCAGCCAGCAATCCCTCAACGACAAACGTAATGAAGCCATAGAACTCTTAAATTCTGATCTAAATACTATCTCCAATTGGGGCAGAGAAAACCTTGTTACCTTTAATGCTTCCAAAACCCAATTTCTCCATCTATCTACCCGTAAGGAACTCCCAGCGGACTATCCCTTATTCTTCAACAATACAAAAATCAATCCTTCATCTTCTCTCAATATTCTTGGTGTCTCTTTTTTTTCTGCTCTCAGTTGGAAGGACCATATTACCAGTCTTGGTAAGGCAGCCTCCCAGAAGCTGGGTGTGCTCATCCGCCTTAGTGGGTTCTTTTCCCCTGCACAGCTTCTTGCTCTGTACAGGGGCATAGTGCATCCTTGTATTGAGTATTGTTCACATGTGTGGGGAGGTTCCTCTCACACCGCTCTCCTAGACAAAGTTAAAAGGAAGGCCTTTCGTATCATTAACTCCCGTCCACTCACCAACTCTCTGGAATCTCTCTCTCTCCGCCGCAATGTTGCATCTCTCTCGCTATTCTATCGCTACTATAATAATCAGTGTTCCTCAGAGCTTTCCCAGTGCATACCACCTCCTTTACATAGGGCACGTGGTATCCGTCTTGCAACTCAATCCCACCCCTACTCTGTGCAACTCTCCAACCCAAGAGTGAAACGTTACTCTCAAACTTTCTTCTACTCAACAGCTGAGCTCTGGAACTCTCTCCCAGAATCAGTCTTTCCCTCTTCCTATGACTTAAATTGCTTCAAACTCTGTGTGTCCAGGCATTTTGGCTCGAACGTCCCTTGATTTTGGCCCTGTCACTCTTTCAACTATGGGGGAGGCACTCGCTATAGGCTGTTCTGCCTTTTGCCTTCCTCAATCACATAGAAAAAAAAAATATTTCACTAGTTAGGTTTATTTGTAAACTAGTTGGTGAGTTTGTGAAAACAAATATGAAAATATGAATTATTATTATTGTTATTATTATTATTATTAGTATTATTAACTCCTTCAGCCATATTATGTTCCAGTAAGTCCGAGGAGGCGGGAGCCCCAAGATCATTGCCACTGCCTCGCACTACACTCACAACAACACTGCGGCCGTTAGAATTATCGCAGGAGGCTGAGGTTGCCACCAACGAGTGTATCGTATGGTAACTTATCGGACTTACTGAGTTCATATGACGCAAAATCGCGTCATAAACTTATTGGAGAGGTATAGAGATAAGTCCATATGACGCGATCGCGTCATATGAGTTATTGGTTATAAGTTCCACATGACGCGATCGCGTCATATATGTCGCAAGGAGTTAATACTATTATAATTATTAACATTATTACAAAAGCGTGGTTATCGCGGGTATGAGTTCCTCCTGTGCTCCCTGGCAGGCGTGTGAGAGGGTATAAAGGTGTAATTGATTGTTTACATTAGGGCCCGATGGTGGAAGGGGGAGTTTTGAAGACTTAAGCCACTTTCACACATTCACGATGTTGGTCCCGATGTACCCCGAGGTACACAAATTGGTACATCGGCAGAGACAGTGACAGGATGCATGCGTTTGACGACGAAGCCTCGACGGTGACACGTCGTAGCCACACCGGGCCAGATGGTACCACGGTTGCAACACGACGGCGCCACGTCAATGCTGTAACGGTGAAAATTCCGGCCAAAACCGTACTCCGACGTACCCCGACGTGGCACGTGGGGAACACGATGAGGGGCGATGGACTTATGATGGTGACACGTGGCCGACCCGATGAGGACGACGCCACAACGTCAGGCAGCCTGACAGATACCATCAATACATTTGGTGTTAAAGGTATTACGTTCAACGGTCAAGTTTAAGGTAAGATAAGGTCGAATTATTTCTTCGTAAGGTATAGGCGTATGAATTTTTATATAAAATCAAGTTTTTGTCGTAGAGAGCTGGTTCTTCGTAAATAACAATCTGTATTCATTGCCGGTATACAAAATTAATATCTAAAAACTGTATCGAACGTTAAATTTTTTTTTTTTTAAAAGACCTCCGTCTACGTATTGTGAAAAACCTGTTATCCTCCGGCAAATTGTGGGTTGAGTGAGTGAAGGGGGGGGGACAGTGAATGAAGGAGGATGCATGTTTTTCATAATACGTGTTGCTAGCCCCAAACGCGCGAGCAACTGTGGCTTTCAACCATCCGACACATCCCCTTTTATTAATGTGCATCACACATGTTACATACAAATAAGGTTTATGTTTTTGTTTTACCCTACTGTGGAAAGACTACGGATACACCACTCCTGCCGGGGCCTCATGCAGTGGCATGACCCAGTCCTGTCGAACTGAGCTCATGACGCTGGTGGCATTGCCCCGGAGGATAGCCATCCCTAGTCTTTGCTTGAGCCAGAGGGTTTCCCGGGGTTCTCCTGAAACTTCTCTGATTTTACGGCCTATTTCATTCACCATCTTAACCCGGGAGCTGCGGGGAGACTCTTAAGAGTTCCCCCGGCGCACTGCGGGAAGACTCTTAAGAGTCAGAGAAAATAAAAATCAACTTTTGACATCGAAAAAAAAATATTTTTTTATATTTTTTTTTTTTTTTTTTTTATTTTTTATTTTTTTTTTGGCCCCTGGGCCATGCAAAATCTCAGTCCTCAACCTCCCCTCCTTCCCCACTTTCCTCCTCTCCTTCAGTTATCACCTATTTTCCCTGTTATTCCCTTATTCTGAGGTATATTTTCGTGCTAACATTAGAAATCCGATTGGAGGGTGTGGTCATCACTGATAGCAAGCGAGTGCAAGAGAGAGAGAGAGAGTATCGATCGACTGTGTCTCAGTGGCCTTGGGGGAAATTGGCGGGAAAGCAGATTGCCTCACCCATACATTATACAACTCGCGGGCTATATCTCCGATTTTGACCATCCAAACGCTGTTTTCACTCGTTTTATTGTTGTTTCAGGTTAATACCTTTATAATCAACCCATAATAGGCGCATATGGATAAATATTAATGCTATTAATGGCACAATGAATATTTTAGTGACGGAAACACCTCAAATACGTCAGCACAGGGGGACGTTTCCAATTACCCCCATGCGCACTTCAGAGGTTAAGGGTGGTAGGGCCGAAGACTCCTGAAGTTTCGAATGCCAGGGGCTCGAACTGATGAATTCTGGCGATGGCTTGATATTTTTCTCGCTTTTTATTTTCTGCTATCCGGGCGGCTTCACCTGCTTCGTCGGCGTTTCTGGCGGCGTTGGTTGTGGAAAAAGTATCAACACATGTGGCATCCCACACGAGGCACCGGCCATTCTTGTAAGAGAAAGTGGTCATCCCATCTGGCCGTTTGCCGTCTTCTCTGTGAAGTCCATGTGGTTCGAGGATTGATGCACAGTTAGCACTCTGCAGGGCCCGTTTTATGACATCATTTAGTGCAGAGTGTCTTGGCAGGCGGCCTGCGTTGTACTTACATGACAAGGCATGGTGACCTTGAGCATCCATCCTCCCATCACACTTGCAAGTGTGTGGGTGACAAACTGCCGCCCCCACTCTGAGCGCGATGGCGACCCGGAGCGCTTCAGCATCCAAGTGAGTTCCAAGAGGTGGGATGGGGATGGCGTGTAACCACAAGCCACTCTCCGAACGGGCGGCTGCCTGGAGGCGTGCTTTTGCAACCTGGTCTGCATTGGTTAGGAGATTTTCTTGAGTTTTTCTTCGCCGAGATGGTATCCCACGCTTTCTGCTTGCTCCTGGAGGTACCCTGAGGCTCCTCCTCTACTCCTGTACTTCCCTTCCAGGTGTTAATCGCTGGTGTTACGTCCCCATTAAGTGTCATTCCGGGTTTAGAATAAAGAATGGACAATACGAGGTCGTTGGTCGCGATGAGGGAAGAGATAAAGGCTGGGGAGGCAATATCCGAGGCTCTCCGTATGCCCAAGCCCCCGAGGCGGACAGGAAATTATATGAAAATAGACCATGAAGTGAAGCGAAAATATTTACCAGTGGGTGACAGCGGCGACGGACAAAAAATATTCAGGAAAAATAAAAGTTTTGATCGTACATAGGCCATATATGTACCATTAGAAAGCTAATGAAAAATCCAATATATCACTTGCTTACAGAATATTCATTGTCCCATATTTTATCGGTGAAAATGGGGAGGGAAAGTATGGGCGGACTGAACAGTAACCTTCACCTACGGTGAAATTCCACATATTATTATTTTAATTTATTTTGGTGTTGAAATCTTATATAATAACCTTTCCTCTTGCCGTTCATAATTTTTTGTAAATAACAACAAACAATTATTATGGGTGAAAACCAACTGAGATGGGGAGGGAAAGTACGGGCAGACTGAACAGTAACCTTCACCTATGGTGAAATTCCACATATTATTATTTTTATTTATTGTTTTGTTGAAATCTTATATACTAACCTTTCTTCTTGCCGTTCATAAAAAATGTAATTAAAAAAAAAACAATTATTATGGGTGAAACCAATTGAGAGCGAATATTTTGGTGCGGCTGGGATTCTATAAAAAACAAAAACTATCGTTATAATGTATTTCTATAAAATCCAATATTGATGACAGCATATTCTAAACACCGCCATCATGTTCAGCGGAAAAAATTGTTGTGATTTATTATGCAAATAAAAATAACGATAAAAAAAACGATATACCGGTACCGGTATATCTCATATAGTATATAAAATAACAGTGCGTTTAATCTCCACAGGTAGGCTACACTTCGTGATGAATCATATTTTCTCTAATTGTGGAAGGTAAAATGTATTGATAAAAACCTATCTTGTGCAAAAGGATCGATATAAACATAGCTTGTGTAAGGATGGAATCGTCCCTCTATCTAAACCCATCCACCCACACAAACACTACCTTGTATCTATTGTAGAGTTCGCCACAAACAAGTGGCACCGATGAGCGTGTCGCCCTTCGGTAATATGTATAAGGTTTATTCCCCTAGACAGGTTGCCGACCAAGACTGACGAGTCCCATCCACCCCGATTTGTATAAGGTTGTCTCCCCTAGATGAGTTGCCGACCAAGGCTGACGAGTCCCATCTACCCGTTAGATGTGTTAAATTAATCAATAACACTTGGTATTTCCTTTGGCTTTTACTATTATAAACACTACAGTATTAGGTAAAATGAAATTCAATTCCCATAGAGCATAATTATAATAACATTTATTGCATACCGTGTATCAGTGGCGGTCGATATAGCCACACAAGAACAATAACACACACACACACACGCACACGCACACACACTCACTCGACAATTAACACACACGTGTTTCGATAATCATACCGGTACACTGATTTTTCATTTGAACTTATTAACTCGTTTGATATAAGTTGATTATGGAATATTATATACGGTATATACGGTATAGGCCTACCCTATACCATATCAGGTCTTTATTTATTCATCATGTGCGTATTTATAGTGTTGTCATAATACTCCACTAATCCGAAGCACTGTCGGTCCGCTGCCATTCGGATTACATGACTTTTACTGTAATATATTTTAACTATTTATACCCCGACGCCGCCACGTCGATGCCGATTCAACCTGATGCAGACACGCGAGACCCACGTCATCGACACGTTGTACCCGACGTTACCCGATGATACCACGCCAAAAGTCCATCGTGCGAAATTTTTGAACAAATCCAAACCTTTGGTGGCCAAGCCCGATTTGCCACGTCCCGCACTGCGGGTAACACGACGCTCCCCGACGACCCCGACACACGGTGGGGATTGCACCACGTTGTGTCCCGATATTCAAATCGGGGTACATCGGGACCACATCGGGAATGTAGGTCCCGATGAACCCCGAGGTACACAAATTGGTACATCGGCAGAGACAGTGACAGGAAGTACACGTTTGACGACGAAGCCTCGACGGTGACACGTCGTAGCCACGCCGGACCAGATGGTACCACGGTTGCAACACGACGGCGCCACGTCAATGCTGTAACGGTCAAAATTCCGGTCAAAACCTTACCCCGACGTGGCACGTGGGGAACACGAGGAGGGGCGATGGACTTATGATGTTGACACGTGGCCGACCCGACTTGGACGACGCCACAACGTCAGGCAGCCTGACAGATATCATCAATATATATGGTGTTAAAGGTATTACGTTCAACGGTCAAGTTTAAGGTAAGATAAGGTCGAATTATTTCTTTGTAAGGTATAGGCGTATGATTTTTGTTTATATAAAATCAAGTTTTTGTCGTAGAGAGCTGGTTCTTCGTAAATAACAATCTGTATTCATTGCCGGTATACGAAATTAATATCTAAAATTGTATTGAACGTTAAATTATATGAAAATAGACCATGAAGTGAAGCGAAAATATTTACCAGTCGGTGGACAGCGGCGACGGACAAAAAAATATTCAGGAAAAATTAAAGTTTTGATCGTAACATAGGCCATATATGTACCATTAGAAAGCTAATGAAAAATCAAATATATCACTTGCTTACAGAATATTCATTGTCCCATATTTTATCGGTGAAAATGGGGAGGGAAAGTATGGGCGGACTGAACAGTAACCTTCACCTACGGTGAAATTCCACATATTATTATTTTAATTTATTTTGGTGTTGAAATCTTATATAATAACCTTTCCTCTTGCCGTTCATAATTTTTTGTAAATAACAACAAACAATTATTATGGGTGAAAACCAACTGAGATGGGGAGGGAAAGTACGGGCAGACTGAACAGTAACCTTCACCTATGGTGAAATTCCACATATTATTATTTTTATTTATTGTTTTGTTGAAATCTTATATACTAACCTTTCTTCTTGCCTTTCATAAAAAATGTAATTAAAACAAAAAAAATTATTATGGGTGAAACCAATTGAGAGCGAATATTTTGGTGCGGCTGGGATTCTATAAAAAACAAAAAACTATCGTTATAATGTATTTCTATAAAATCCAATATTGATGACAGCATATTCTAAACACCGCCATCATGTTCAGCGGAAATTTTTTTTGTGATTTATTATGCAAATAAAAATAACGATAAAAAAAACGATATACCGGTACCGGTATATCTCATATAGTATATAATATAACAGTGCGTTTAATCTCCACAGGTAGGCTACACTTCGTGATGAATCATATTTTCTCTAATTGTGGAAGGTAAAATGTATTGATAAAAACCTATCTTGTGCAAAAGGATCGATATAAACATAGCTTGTGTAAGGATGGAATCGTCAAAAACACAGGAACAATCTCCTCTATCTAAACCCATCCACCCACACAAACACTACCTTGTATCTATTGTAGAGTTCGCCACAAACAAGTGGCACCGATGAGCGTGTCGCCCTTCGGTAATATGTATAAGGTTTATTCCCCTAGACAGGTTGCCGACCAAGACTGACGAGTCCCATCCACCCAGATTTGTATAAGGTTGTCTCCCCTAGATGAGTTGCCGACCAAGGCTGACGAGTCCCATCTACCCGTTAGATGTGTTAAATTAATCAATAACACTTGGTATTTCCTTTGGCTTTTACTATTATAAACACTACAGTATTAGGTAAAATGAAATTCAATTCCCATAGAGCATAATTATAATAACATTTATTGCATACTGTGTATCAGTGGCGGTCGATATAGCCACACAAGAACAATAACACACACACACACGCACACACTCACTCGACAATTAACACACACGTGTTTCGATAATCATACCGGTACACTGATTTTTCATTTGAACTTATTAACTCGTTTGATAAAAGTTGATTATGGAATATTATATACGGTATATACGGTATAGGCCTACCCTATACCATATCAGGTCTTTATTTATTCATCATGTGCGTATTTATAGTGTTGTCAGAATACTCCACTAATCCGAAGCACTGTCGGTCCGCTGCCATTCGGATTACATGACTTTTACTGTAATATATTTTAACTATTTATACCCCGACGCCGCCACGTCGATGCCGATTCAACCTGATGCAGACACGCGAGACCCACGTCATCGACACGTTGTACCCGACGTTACCCGATGATACCACGCCAAAAGTCCATCGTGCGAAATTTTTGAACAAATCCAAACCTTTGGTGGCCAAGCCCGATTTGCCACGTCCCGCACTGCGGGTAACACGACGCTCCCCGACGACCCCGACACACGGTGGGGATTGCACCACGTTGTGTCCCGATATTCAAATCGGGGTACATCGGGACCACATCGGGAATGTAGGTCCCGATGAACCCCGAGGTACACAAATTGGTACATCGGTAGAGACAGTGACAGGAAGTACACGTTTGACGACGAAGCCTCGACGGTGACACGTCGTAGCCACGCCGGACCAAATGGTACCACGGTTGCAACACGACGGCGCCACGTCAATGCTGTAACGGTCAAAATTCCGGTCAAAACCTTACCCCGACGTGGCACGTGGGGAACACGAGGAGGGGCGATGGACTTATGATGTTGACACGTGGCCGACCCGACTTGGACGACGCCACAACGTCAGGCAGCCTGACAGATATCATCAATATATATGGTGTTAAAGGTATTACGTTTCAACGGTCAAGTTTAAGGTAAGATAAGGTCGAATTATTTCTTTGTAAGGTATAGGCGTATGATTTTTGTTTATATAAAATCAAGTTTTTGTCGTTAGAGAGCTGGTTCTTCGTAAATAACAATCTGTATTCATTGCCGGTATACGAAATTAATATCTAAAATTGTATTGAACGTTAAATTATATGAAAATAGACCATGAAGTGAAGCGAAAATATTTACCAGTCGGTGACAGCGGCGACGGACAAAAAATATTCAGGAAAAATTAAAGTTTTGATCGTACATAGGCCATATATGTACCATTAGAAAGCTAATGAAAAATCAAATATATCACTTGCTTACAGAATATTCATTGTCCCATATTTTATCGGTGAAAATGGGGAGGGAAAGTATGGGCAGACTGAACAGTAACCTTCACCTACGGTGAAATTCCACATATTATTATTTTAATTTATTTTGTTGTTGAAATCTTATATAATAACCTTTCCTCTTGCCGTTCATAATTTTTTTTAAAAAAACAACAAACAATTATTATGGGTGCAAACCAACTAAGACGGGGAGGGTAAGTACGGGCGGACTGAACAGTAACCTTCACCTACGGTGAAATTCCACATATTATTATTTTTATTTATTGTTTTGTTGAAATCTTATATACTAACCTTTCCTCTTGCCGTTCATACAAAATGTAATTAAAAAAATAATTATTATGGGTGAAAACCAATTGAGAGCGAATATTTTGGTGCGGCTGGGATTCTATAAAAACAAAAAACTATCGTTATAGATTTATTTCTATAAAATCCAATATTGATGATAGCATATTCTAAACACCGCCATCATGTTCAGCGGAAAAAATTGGTGTGATTTATTATGCAAATAAAAATAACGATAAAAAAACGATATACCGGTACCGGTATATCTCATATAGTATATAATATAACAGTGCGTTTAATCTCCACAGGTAGGCTACACTTCGTGATGAATCATATTTTCTCTAATTGTGGAAGGTAAAATGTATTGATATAAACCTATCTTGTGCAAAAGGATCGATATAAACATAGCTTGTGTAAGGATGGAATCGTCGAAAACACAGGGACAATCTCCTCTATCTAAACCCATCCACCCACACAAACACTATCTTGTGTTAAATTAATCAATAACACTTAGTATTTCCTTTGGCTTTTAATATTATAAACACTACTGTATTAGGTAAAATGAAATTCAATTCCATAGAGCATAATTATAATAACATTTATTGCATACCGTGTATCAGTGGCGGTTGATATAGCCACACAAGAACAATAACACACACACACGCACACGCACACACACTCACTCGACAATTAACACACACGTGTTTCGGTAATCATACCGGTACACTGATTTTTCATTTGAACTTATTAACTCGTTTAATATAAGTTGATTATGGAATATTATATACGGTATATACGGTATAGGCCTACCGTATACCATAATAATCAGTCTTTATTTATTCATCATGTGCGTATTTATAGTGTTGTCATAATACTCCACTAATCCGAAGCACTGTCGGTCCGCTGCCATTCGGATTACATGACATTTACTGTAATATATTATAACTATTTATACCCCGATGCCGCCACGTCGATGCCGATTCAACCTGATGCAGACACGCGAGACCCACGTCATCGACACGTTGTACCCGACGTTACCCGTTGATACCACGCCAAAAGTCCATCGTGCGAAATTTTTGAACAAATCCAAACCTTTGGTGGCCAAGCCCGATTTGTCACGTCCCGCACCGCGGGTAACACGACGCTCCCCGACGACCCCGACACACGTTGGGGATTGCACCACGTTGTGTCCCGATATTCAAATCGGGAACATCGGGACCAACATCGTGAATGTGTGAAAGTGGCTTTACAAGTGGCTTATCACTCTTTGCGCTCTCTCTCTCTCTCTCTCTCTTGTTATTGTTCTTTATCTTTGGTCTAGCTTTCTCTCACTCTCACTTTGGCTCTCATTTTCTCACACACACACTCATTCTTCCACACACAAACACTATCTCTCTCTCTCTTCCACTTTTCTTTGTTTGTGATTCAGCTATGTCTATTAGAATGAAGTCCTGACAACCACTCAAGGTTCGTAAAGTTGGTGTAGTCTCTTCCATTTGAAAACAAAAATACTAAAATAAGTCCCACGTCAAACTCAAGAAGCAGACTATTTCACCAGTAGTGCTTAACCAATGACATTTCAACCTGAGTCGAACTAATCTTTAACCCCTTCTGTACTGCCGACGTTTTTTTACTTGATTTCAGCTACTATTAATCGATTTTATGAAGCTTCGGAGGGATATATGGTTGCTAAAAGGATGCATTGAGATAATAATTATGTAGTCTCTTAACTCTCCCAGACATATATGACGCGATCGAGTCATATGGCAGAGTGAACCAAAAACTCATATGACGCGATCGCGTCATATGGACTTATTATATTGCTAGAAAATAAGTTTATGACGCAATTGAGCCGGTTTTTTGGCTGGTAAGTCCGATAAGTTAGATGTACATGTGGAAAAATCTAGCAACCCCCTAGCGTCCCTGTGAGGGCCCCGCGGTGGTAGAGAGAGTCAGTTTCTTCCCATCAGCCAGCCTAGTAGGTGGGTGTGTGCAGCCCTTTAAACCAAAGGGGCCTCCATTTTGCCCAGCCTGGCTGGTATTACCGCCCTAATATAACCCAAACGAAGTGCTATATCGTTGGGTTATCGATGGATTATTGTGTTATTCTTATTTAGGGTATAAAAACCATGTTAGTGAAGTGTTTTGCTAGTCTGGTGTACGTGACCAAGGTGCCTTGGGTCCACGAGGGGCCATGGTTTCGCTTGTTTGTGGATCACTTTCATACCATATTGAGTCAATTATATTGCTATTTATCACTTGAAGTAGTGTATTTTACTTGTATAAGTGTTTATAGTGAAAACACTTTTATTACTGATCGAGCATTCTGTGGTGTAGGCTACGTGACCAAGGTGGTGGAGGGAGGGCCATGCTTTTTGCCAAACGTTTTGCTTGTTTGTGGAACACTTTCATATAAATATCAGTCAATTATATTGCTATTTATCCGTTCAAGTAGTGTATCTTACCTTGTATTAGTGTTTCTTAGTGAAAAAACTTTCATTACTGGTCGAGCATATGTCGCCATGCTCCCTCAGCCCTGTGCATTTTTGTTCGATAATTTAGTGGTGGAAAGTGCTTGCATTTTTGCTCGATAATTCATTGGTGGAAAGTGCTTGGGAGGTAAGTTTTTTTATGGGCAAAAGCACTCTACATATACGGCTTGGTGGCCACGAGGGAATCTCAGCAGTGTGAGTAAGTACAGTCAAAATTTTTGGTGGTGGTGGTGGTGGTGGTGGTGGAGATGGTGGTGGTGGTGGTGGTGGAGATGGTGGTGGTGGTGGTGGTGGTGGTGATGATGGTGGTGGTGGTGATGGTCGGGGTGGTGGTGGTGGTGGAGATGGTGGTGGTGGTGGTGGAGATGGTGGTGGTGTTGGTGGAGATGGTGGTGGTGTTGACACCAATAGGGTAGGGTCCCTTTTCTGACCGTGGGCCAGGTCAGAAAATGAACCCAACCCAATTTGTGTCAACACCACCACCATCTCCACCAACACCATCACCATCTCCACCACCACCACCACCATTTTATTATTTTTATTATTTTTGTGTTTAGGCCTATTTTATTATTTGTATTATTATTATTTATTATTATACCTGTTATTCCTGTGTATGGGAT